>CM041780.1:289052573-289172060 GCA_023374045.1 Limonium bicolor | reverse complement strand
GCTCTTGGGATTTTGAGAAGATAGGAATGAAGAGCTTGATGAGACTAAGAGAATGGTGGTCTTTGTTTTTGATTTGGCAAAGTGAGCTAGGAGTTACAAGAGGTTGAAGATGAAGAATGGTGGTGGTACTATTACAAAACCTTGAATGGAGAATGAAGAAGAGATATAAGAGAGCTTGGAACTGTGGGAAATGAGGAGGGAAATGAGAAGTGAGGAAAGTTCACTTTTAAGAGATATTAAGTAATAAAGCAAATAGTAACTTGCTTTATCATTTGTTATTTATTTTGTTAACTTACAAGGTGGTGACTCACCTCATAAAAACCGGCCCCCATTAGTCATCTAGGGGTGTTTTAGTCTTTGTTGACCATTTAACTTACTTATATAAGCTTATGTTATAAACTTGCTTATTTTGTTACTATTCACTAAAACAAGGCACATAGATGTGAAATTTTTGATTTCCCATTGATATAGACTTCCAAATGTGATACTATATAGTACACATGTTAATTAAAGAGTAATGATGGACATTTAGCCATTCAAAACTCATTTACAGACAATTTTTCAAAAATGTGCTTTAAGACTCCTTAAAGCACATTTTGTGTTTTAACTTGTTTTCAAGCTTGGTTTTCTTTGGTAATTGGTTTAATATGTTCATTAGTATACAATTGAGGTCTTGGTAAGTTCATTAGGTCTTAACAAGCTTATCCCAAGCTTAGAGCACATTTTGGCCTTTATTGACCTTAAGGCATTTATTTGTGTTTTCTATAGTTTAAATTGTTTACTAATGTTTCTAAGACTCTTTTTAGTCTTACCACACCTTATTTTAGTGTTTAAACAACATAACTAGGTTTGGGGTATTTCACTTGCTTTCTATCTATGAAATGTATTGGTTTGGTTTGATTTGAGTAATCTCGAGTGGAACTTATTTGGAATGGAAATGGATGGAAATAAAGGATTGGATTGGTATGGAATTCCGTTGGAATTAATATTGGATGAACCTCTTGAAATTCTTAGCACACTCGAAGCGGTGTGAGTGCCTATTAGTCGATTTTAAACTTCGAGGTGAAGTTTCTTTTAAGGGGGGTATGCTGGAATACCCCATAAATTCATTTAAATTAATTTAGGGGATTTATTTTCTTAAACCCCAAATAATACTATTAAATACTAAATTATTATATAGTATTATGAATTTAATAATAAGATTTATAAGTCAATAAATCTTGGAAAATTTTCTAGACACTCCAATTGTATTATAAAGATTTTAGAAATATTTGGAGCCTTGGTTTAAATCATAAAAGTCAATATAAAATCATAGAAACCTTAAAGCTTCTTAAGCCTTGCTAGGGTTGAATTTTCGATAATGGTCAAACCAACCCATGAAACCTATATCAATAAAAATATTATGGAAAACCCAGAAGATTGATAATAAGAACGTTAAAAACGGATCATCCTAGCCAAAGTTACGATAAATGAAGTTTAGAGCCAAATTTTGAAGGTTCTGACGTGACAAGGGCCGTCTGACTCAGCCACACGCGCCTCAAGAAGCGTGCCATGCCAGCTTGCCAGAATTCCTCAGAATTTGGCTAACTCTTCTCAGCCACCCTCATTGTTGCCCCTCATTTTCAGACCTCATTATCTCAGTCGTCCTTGGGTATTTTTGAATGTGGTCTTCTTCATTCTCTTCTCCTACAAACCCTCTTTCTAACCATTACTCACACTTAACCTAATTCCTTCTACATCCGCCGCAAAGTCGATCTGAAGTTGCCTCCCTGAAAATCTGCAACCCAGATTTTCCAGAAAACCGATTCGGTAAGGTAACTTCGTCTAATCATATCTCCTTCATCTGTCAACGAAAACTCAAGTTCTATAGCTTATTTTGTAGATCTCTAATCCCTCTCCAACTTTCCTTTTTACATCCAGGTTGATTCTCAATCGGGTGGAAGATAAAGGCGTCTAAAGTTCACTATTCGATCATGGTGGAATTCCTGCCCAGATTTTTCCAGAAAAACCATATGTAAACTCAGATCTTGTGAGATCTGTAACTTTCTTTCTAGTTCATCAATTTTGGTAATTCTTCCACTCATTTCTTGAGTTACATGTCTACTTTAAAATGTGATAGGTTTCGTGGATCGAATCCTTCTCGATTAGCACAAGTTGGTCCATGAAGTAGCCAACTCAAACTGCACATAAAATCATAGAAAAACGCAAGGTATAAACTCGAGACTTTTGGTTTAGATTTCTTCCTGTTTATTACGAATTAGATTAAGATGTTTCTATCAATTTGTAGAGCTACATTTACTCTTTCGATTAAGCCCAAGAACGTGGCCTAACTCGATCTATGCTGTAACTTATAGATCTGCAAAGTTCACTACTCGAACTGCCTGAAAGTCCAAACTTTTCTAGAACCCCAATTAGATTACTCTCGCCGGCGCACTTCCGGTAATTTTCTGACCAATTCCTCCAATATTGACACTCGGTTTTTCATTCTAGAACTAACCCAACTACCAATTTAACATATAATGCATCGTATAGGGAGAATTTGGAGAAATTCGAATCGGTAGTGATAAACCCTAAGTTGAAACAAACCCAGAATCGAAATCCCTGAGCCGTGCATCATAATTGACGAAATTGATACCATTGCAACCGGCTTTTAATTTCGAATCCAACAAACAAAAATCAACGAATTTCGTTCTGTAGATCTTGAGAAAATGGCGAAAATGTACTTGACATTCAACTAAGTTTCGCTGATGAACTCGACAAATCTGGGCCGTCCGATCGTAGTTAGGAGAAACAGATGGCCGAGATTATAACGTGGGTGATTAGAAATATATTAAGTAATATAAATTCCAAAAAAAACCCTAACTTGTTGAATTTATTTATTAGCCTTCCCTAATGTATTTTGACACGTAATTTTAACCATAGATTCCTTATAAAATCTAGTTTATTTTCATGTAAATTAATATGGGTTTTGAGTTTTTAAACGTAAGTTATAATTTTTGTAAGTTCTGAGTATTCTAGATTTATTGAGATAATTAACAAAGAGATTTTTATGAAATAAAAATTTTATAATATGTCTAAAATATCATAGTTACTATATATTAAATTTGAAGATTTTTAGACAAGGGAAAATAGGGCTAAAAATTATGTTTATGAATTTTTCATAAGTTATCGTATAACCTATGGTTTTTAATGTAACAAAAATTAAAGTATAGTTGATTAATAAACTTTTGGGTTGAAAATAATACGAGAAGGCTAAGCTAACATTTAATACAGAATGTTAACAAATATTTTAGACTATAAACTTTTGAATTGGAATGAACAAATAAAAGAAATAAACGCTTATCTTAGGTTAACTCAAGGAATTAAATTAATCAACATTTACGTTAATTATACACTATGGAGGTTAATATACTTAGTTGAAACTAAGGAAATATTTTATTTTATAAACCATATATTGGATGTGGATATGTGTAAAAATTAATAGAGATAATTAGATACAATAAAACTACAATAAGAATGTCGTGAATAAATCCTAACATATATATACATTAAGAATAATAAAAGAAATAACATTTCTTTATGGGAAATATAATAAGAGGAATATATATACTAAACTTTAGGACTTTAATCAGTATTAAAATAAATTAATCAACGGGAGCTTAAGAGCGAAATTAAGTTAAACCTATGACTAAGAGTAAGTAATTGAAATTAAATTAAATGTACCCTTAAGACATACAAATTCAATGGCATAGATGGTCAAGTCAACCTGGAATTAAATTGAGGTTGCACGTTCGAAACCTCGCAAACCCTTTTTAGAAAATTTAATCAACTAGCGAAAAGGTAAACACGGACTTGGGCCGTCCTACTGGGCCTAAGTCCATGAACTCCAAAAGCCAACTTAAAAAATTCAATAAGAGTTTGGGCCACTCTCAAAATAAACCTTAAATAATTGTAAACCAGAAACTATAACCAGTAAGAATAAAGGATGTTTAGCGTTATAAGTTCCTTAACTGATGAATACTTGGAACACCTTAATTATAGGTTATTAGTTGAAGTTCGCACTTTCAAGTTGGTTAACGCTTCTACATATACCAGGTACGATTTCTCGTACTCAAATACTGTTGCTAACGAACTTAAGGAGATGTTTTGGAAAACGCTAACTGATCTTAAATGAATTTCAAAAGGAATCTGTTTATGTGACTAACTCAGCTTGATGTGACTAACTGGGCCTTGAATGTAAAACTTACATGGTTATTGGTTCCTCCTATCTAGTTGTTTCATTAGATATTAACTGCCAAGGGTTTACGCTTCTACACTCTGTAGGACTGAGTGTTTTGGAATTGCACTTGTGCAGTTAATGATCTAGTGGGGTAGCTAGGAATATGGGAAAAGGTCAATCTTGGTAAATTCTTCCTTTGACTCTGGATATCGTTTCATCCATGAGCTGAGTCTTTTTGTTGTGACGTGCGCGCGTCTTCACCGATGACTGAGAACGGGTCGGTAATAGCTAAGGGCTGTATATCTCTTGTCCAAAAGGATGTGTAAACAGCGAAGGGTTGTATATCCCTTGTCCATGTGGATGTTTGACTGGCGGTGGGGGCCATCTCTCCTAATTGGTTTCATTCCACTCTTGAGTTACTAGTTCTTGGATCTTTCTTTTCATTCCTAGTCCTTGTGACTACTTGGGTCTTTCTACTCCTAATTGGAATTGAATATAACATAAGCAATGGATGTTCACTAACTTATGGTGTGGTTTCTTTTAAGTGACTAACTTTACTCTCTTGTTATTTATCTCTTTTCTTGACTTGTTATCTTTGACTTGGTGAATTTGTTGTGCCTTGTTCTTCTGTTTTGTTTTAAGCATTTGACTTCAAGTTATTGTTTATTTTAAGAGTTATATTTTACACTTTTGTTTTGGAGAGTTTGTACCAGTTCCATTCCAAGGAACTGACTCACCCCTCCCGGGGTGGGCTGTTTCGTTTCATCTTGCAGGTACGAATTGTTATACAGGTGGCCACGAAGAGTATGAGCAATTGGGATGGGAATTAGGAATTTGGAGAGTTTTTATTTTTGCTCTTATTATGTCTTCTCGAGTTCAGACCGTAGCATTTGTGATGTTATAAGTTGTAAATGGTGAGGTTTGGTGTCGGGTGTTTGGAACCCGATGATCTGTAATCGCCTTAGTATTTTATTTCCGCTTTATTTATGTTAAATAGGGGCGTTACATAATCCCACAGTATGGATTGTCCATGGATAATTGATTGGGGTTGTATTTGAGATTCCAAATATAATCTTGAGACCTAGGTTGAACAGAGTACTGACACACTTACTTTAGTGTCGCACTATTGTTGAATGGTTGTATTGTATTGTATTGTTTGGATGGATATTTATGACTATTGTTGTATGTTGTATGTTTACAACATTTATGTATATTGTTGGAATAAATCAACTGCATGCTCTCGACCAATTGGTCGTGTGTGGCCCGGTAGCTTACGGGCTGCACGTTTTCATACCAACAATTGTGCTGAGCCCTTTACCTCACCTTATATTTTCAGGTACATGATGCTGATTCGACCCAACCGAGTATAGATGGGGTAGATTTTGGACCGGGAGTACTTTTGTTATGACATTTCCTCGGTCAGACTTATGCACTTATGTAAACTGTAAAAGTCGTAACGAACTTGTATTTTGGAAAGCGTAAGTTGACTCGGTATGTATGTATATACCAATTGGATTTAAGTTTCTTAAGTATTCAGCCACTCAAACAGTTACAGTTGAGTGAGCAAGTCCTGGTTAGTCACGTGGGTGGCTAACGGCGGTAACACCAATTTATTGTATTATTTGCTGTGATTTCGTTTAAGTTAAGTATCGTTAGTTATCCGTAATTGTGGATTATGAGTTGGGGAGTTACAGGTGGGTTTGTTCAGCATCACATAGTTATGCAACACAAACACGCACTAACAATCCGATTTTGGTCATCGACATCGTAGGGTGGTACCATAGCCAGTAGATCTAGTTCTAGGAAAAATAAAGTCCAGTGTCCTACATGAGAATACAACTACTACAAGCTTATATAGTTCTACAACCAAACACAGTCCATCGTCTATGAAATACCCCTAAATTATTTAAATTAATTTAGGGGATTTCTTTTGTTAACCTTTAATAAGACTATTAAGTATTAAATTATTATATGGAATTATGAATATTAAATTATAATGGAATTATGAATATTAAATTATTATATGGAATTATGAATATTAAATTATTATATGGAATTATGAATATTAAATTATTATATGGAATTGTGAAATTTTATTTAGGGGTTTTCTCCTATTTAACCCTAATTATTATACATTACTATATAGTATGATGAATTTAATAATGAGATTTATATGTCAATAAATCTTGGAAAAATTATTAAGCACTCCAAATATATTATGAAGATTTTAGGAAGTTTGGAACATTATTTTGAAACATAAAAGTCAATATAAAATTCTAGAAACCTTAAAGCTTATTAAGCCTTGCTAGAGTTGACTTTTTTAGAATGGAAAAACCAGGTCATGAAACCTATACCAATAAATAGCTTATGGAAAACCATGAAGATCGATAAAAAGAACGTCAAAAACGGATCATCCTAGCCAAAGTTTGCTAGATTGAAGTTTTGAGTCAAAAATTTGAAAGATGCCACATGTCACTCTGTCACGGGTCGCCAACACTTAGCCAATTTATCCCTTGAATTTCGGTAACAGAATTCATGACTTTGCCCTAACTTTAGACGGCTATAACTTTTACATCTCTCAATATTTTTCCATGTCGTCTTCACCATTCTCTTCTCCTACAATTCCTCTTTCCAACCATTACTCATACAAACCCTAAATCCTTCTGAGTCAACCGGAAATTCGAGCCAAAGTAGCCGCCTTGCGAAACAGTTTCCAGAATTCCAGATTTTCCTTCGTTTTCAGGTAACTTGCGTCGACCATAACTTCTTCGTTAATCAACCAAAATTCGATTTCTTTAGCTCGTTGTAAAGATCTCTAATCCCTCTACAATTTTTGTGTTTATGTCCAAGTCTGATTCGTAACCAGTTGGGAGATATAGAGGTCTAAAGTTTCGGTTTCAACAGCACATAAAATAACACCGAAACAGAGAGGTAAACTCGTGATTTGAGACTTTAATATCTTTCTGTGTGATGCGAGTTAGGATTAGTTCTTGCTATCAATACGTAGATCTAAGTTTGATCTTTCCATGAGCCCTTACATAGCCTAACTCAATCTGTGCTGAAACTTATAGTGCTTCGAAGTTGACTACTCGAACAGGCAGGTTCGAATGTGTTTCCAGAAAACCGAAGCCTATTTGCCCCGTTCTTGCAATTTCCGGTGAGTTTCTTTCAAATTCTTCCGATGATGCTAACCGATTATGCATTGTCGACCAAACCCACTTACCAATTTCATCTATTATGCTTTATACTGAGAGAATTTGACAGATTAAAACTCGAAACCCCCTCTGAAACCCTAAGTCGACATACCAGAATCGAAACCTGATGAACTCTGCATTATAATTGGGGAATTGATACCAATAGAACCGAAATTTGATTACGAATCCATAGAAACAAGAATCACTCGATTTCGTTCTGTAGATTGTGAGAAAAACGTGAATTAGTACTCGAAGTCCATAGTTGAATCGCGGATGAACTCGTCGTTCAGCGTCCGTCGGATCTTAGTTAAGAGATTTGGACGGCTGAGATTAAAACGTTTCAGATTAAGTTTTTATAAATTCCAGTAAATAGTCCTAACTTGTTGGGTTAATTTAAATATCTTCCCGAATGTATTTTAACTTGAATTTTAACCATAGATTCCTTATTTTATCTAGTTTATTTTGATGTAAAATATTATGGTTTTGGAGTTTTAAACATAAGTTATGATTTTTACAAGTTACGGGTTTTCTGGAATTATTTGGCTAAACTAAAAGATATTTTTGTGAAATAAAAATTTTATAATATGTCTAAAATGTTATAGTTACTGTATATTAAATTTTGGAATTTTTGAGCAATGGTAAAAGGTTTTAAAAATTGTGTTTATGATTTTTTCATAAGAATAACCTATAATATAAGGTTTTTAATGTAATCAAAAAATAAAGTGTAGTTGATTAATGAACTTTATAGGTTGGGGAAAATATAATAAGACTAATTAACATTTAATACAGTATGTTTATAAATATTTTGGGTATTAACTTTAAGTGGGGTAAAAATTGTTACATATATTTATATATATATTTTATATGAGAGAAATAAAATAGAAACTTATATTAAATCAAGGAATTTAACTAAACTACATTTTATTTATTATATAATATGGAAGCTAATATGTTTAACTAAAACTAAGGGAAATACTTTATTTTATAAACCATAAATCAGTTGTGGATATGTCTAAAAGATATTAAATATAATTAAATACAATAGAATTTCTTAAGGAATGTTCTGGATAAATCTTATATAGTAGATATATATATTATATATATATATAATATATATACAATAAAATAGATAAAGGAAAAACATTCCTTGTGAGAAATATAATAGGAAGGATATATATATATTATATACGATAAATTAATAAATAAAAGGAATAAACCTTATAGAAAATGTAATATGAAGGAATTAATGAGTTAAACTAAACCTCTACATAATACTAATAATAGAATACTATATGAGGTGGTATTATTTTATGGTTATGAACTGAGTTTTTAGTTACCTTTGAATTTCTAGGATTTATATTAACGGTATTAAAATACATGTATGTATTTAGTCAGTGACCACAATGTAAATCTATAATTGGGTTAAGAAATAATAAGTTGAAATTTAGGAATATTTGTAATTAGTTTACATAAAGTGTTACACAATAGATCTTATTATTTAATTGATAATAAAATGAATGAAATATTTTACATTTAAATGTTCTTATTATATAAACAATAATAAAGTAAATGAGTTACTTTTACATCTAAATGTGAAGAGGATAAATAAGTCTAGATTTAATCATTTCTTGATATTTATAGTATTGAGTAATAACTTAATATCTTGTGATAAAATCGTTAAAAGGATTATGATATAAAACTAAATTAACTATGATTGGGGAATTGATCTAAATAATAATCCTTACGTTCTTAGAATTTGACAAGCCATATAAAATACATTTAATACCGATGTTCAGGATGTGAGTTTATAATTAAGTAATGTATTTAGTAGTTAGAATTTATAAGAAGGTTTATAAATAGAAATTAGATACTTAAAATCTTTAAACCTTTAATTAGATGAAACTGGGTTACGTAAGAGATTATATTGATTTACCTTTTTGACACTGGAAATATTAATGTGTCATTTGAATATAAGGTATGGGGATTTTCAGAACAGATTATCTTATTACATAATTAACAATTTCACTTATGAATCAGAATTTAGTTCTTAGATAGATTTTACCTTATGTCGAGATATGAAGTTTATCCTAAAATACAATAAAGGAAATTAATTTATTAAGTTATCCCTTTGAAACCTCTGGTCTTGTAAGTAATATAAAATGTATTTAAGACATAAGTTTATTAAAATTTAGTACAAAAGGATTATACATACTCTATGGAGAGAATGTGTGTAAATTAAATACTTGGGAAATTAAAATGTAAGTAAGGGTACATAAAAAGGGTTATCTTAAAACACCTTATTATATAGGTAATAATTAAGCAAATAATATACTTTGTGGATACTAAGTAAAAGAGTTGGAAGGGTTTTAGTTAATTAAAATATAGTTGTTTCAGGATGAAGAGTAATTGACATCTTAAGACAAGATAATTAAATGGTTATAATATTAAGTCATTCTAAAGTAAAGATAAAATAATTGAGTCTAGTAGTTATCTCTAAATTCTAAGATCAATGGAGTTGTAATGAAATGCATCTACGACACTATGATTCCGATATACAGGTTGTAGGTCTTAATTAAGTTAAGGGGAAGACTTAATCATATAGGATTATCTAGTAAATATTGATAAAATACCTAATCATTACCTTATGGAATAATAGTATAGTATTCTAAGATAAATCCATCATAGGTTATAATACGATGTCTGTCCTAAAGTAAGAATAAAGGTATTGAGCTTAAGGGTTATTATTGAGATTCTAAGACTAATTGAGTAATATAAATACACTTAAGATATAAAGGTATTAATGTGAGAACTACGGTTAAGTATTAGTAAAGTGGATGAGGGTGGAACAATTAACTAGTGTTAATAAAATACATTCCTTGATCCTACAACCTTGAGTTATGCAACATTCTAAGATAAGTCAAAGGTTATACATAACATTAAGTGAGGGCTTAAAAGATAATTGGGACTTAGAAATAAGAGTGAGGAGTTTATTTGAGCTTAACGTAGGCTACAAGCGATTGATGATAGACTACCTTTAATATTCTTCAGAGCACTGTTGATTGTTTGCGCAAGTTGACTAGACTGACAAGCTACGCGTTATCCAGGTACGATTTCTCGTACTCAGCTTGTTTGTTTTTTGGACCTTATGGAATGTTTTGTACGATTTCTCGTACTCGATACTTTTGCTGATGGACTTTATGGAATGTTTTGGAACACCAACTGATCTTGAATGGATTTCAAAATGAAACTGTTGTGTGACTAACTGAGCTTGATGTGACTAACTGAGCCTGTATGTGAAACTTCCTTGGTTATTGGTTCCTCCTATCTTTGTTTCACTGGATATTAACTGTCTAGGGTTTACGCTTCTGCACTCTGTAGGACTGAGTGTTTTGGTATTGCTCTGGTGCAGTTAATGATCTAGTGGGGTAACTAGGAACATAGGAAAATATCTGGTATTGGTAAATTCTTCCTTTGGACTATGGGTATTGTTTCATCATCATGAGTCGAGTTTGATCAGCCTTATTTGGAATGGATTCTTTCTATTGGATATTAATTGTTGAGGGTTTACGCCTCTGCACTCTGTAGCTGAGTGTTTTTTGGTATTGCTCTCGTGCAGTTAATAATCTAATGGGAATATGGGAAATGTTAATCTTGGTACTGAGTATGGATTATTTATATTAAGTGTTGTCACACACTTTTCACCCGATGACCGAGAACAGTCGGTGGCAGCGGAGGTCTGCTATACCTCGTCCATCTGGACAACTGACAGCGGAGGTCTGTTTACCTCGTCCTTGTGACAACTGACAGCGGAGGTCTGTTTACCTCGTCCTTGTGACAACTGACTGGCGGTGGGGGCCATCTCTCCCAATTGGTTTATTCCACTCTTGAGTATATTTGGTCTATGTGGAATCATCTTCTGAAATGGTGGAGACATAAACTGTCTACCACGGGTTATGGATATTAATGTCACTCCTGGTCCTTTGTGACTACTTAAGTCTTTCTCTTCTTAACCAGAATTGGTTCTAACATCAACAATGGATGCTTACTAACTATGTGGTGTGACTACTTAAGTGAATGACTTGGTTTGGAAGTTCTCTATCTTTGTCTTGTTTTCTTTTCTTTTCTCTTTAACTTGATTGTTTGAAGTGCTTTCTCTGTTTTACTTTTAAGAGTTTGTTTTCATGTTACTGTTTATTTGAAGAGTTATGTTTTATAAGTTTGTTTTTGGAGAATTGTACCAGTTCCATTCCAGGGAACTGACTCACCCCTCTCGGGGTGGGCTGCTTGGTTTCATCTTGCAGGTACAAATTGATTTACAGGTGGCCACGAAGAGCATGAGTGATTGGGATGGGATTAGGTTTATGGAGAGTGAATGTATTTATTTATTGATTTGTTTATATTAAGTTTTCTCGAAGTTCAGACCGTAACTTAGTTATTGTAATGGTTGTAACTGGTGAGGTTGGTACCGGGTGTTTGGAGCCCGATGGTCTGTAATCGCCATTAGAGATTTTATTCCGATGTATTTATTGTAAATAGGGGCGTTACAGAAAGTGGTATCAGCCTAGTTACGCTCTGAACCCGAGAAACAAGCCGAGTGAAATACTTAGATTATAGGTGCACTTAAAACTGGGGAACTGGGGTAGAATTGGGAAGTGAGGACTCCAGTAAGGCACGACTCCCAACCCTTTTTGGAATTGAGAACGATTCCTTTACACACTTTTCTTTGTGAATGTCTGTTGAGTGATGTGTTGTTATAACCGTTCCAACAATAAACTACAAATATAATATATATAAGTTTGGAACATCCTATATTAAGTACGATAAGATTTTGGTTGAGATAAACCAAATATTAAGCTTTTTTCAAAAGCATACTCATGGAGAATACATTGCTAAAAATGCAATCCTTTAAAAGCTAGTACACAAATTCCTAGAATTTTAAGAATACTTTTGATTGAAAACAGTATACAAATAGAACTTTACATAACTAATTAGTATTGATATTATGTGATAGTACTTCAACTCCTTTAAAGTTTGAAAATAAATCTCATGAACTACTTGGTATCAATTTATTACCTAAAGATAATGTTTAAGATAAATCTTAAGTCTAGAAAATTATTAAGCTAACAAACTATTAGCGTATTAGAAAAGATCAACATTTGAACTTGTAAAACACACTAAAACTCTATGCTAACTTTAGAAAGAAACACCTAAACCTAACACTCTACGGAAAGTGCCTGGGGCGACGAACTCCTAGGCCAAAAGTAGTGGGGTGCACACCCACTTCTGGAAGTTTAGGGGCTAGACAATCCTTGATATCTAACCGTAAATAACCTTCTATGTACATGATGGATTGTGTTGAACTTGAGGAGGATTGGTGGTAAGACGTTACCATCATGAAATCTTGAGCTAGGCATATTTCATTACTAGCCACAAGAACAACGTAAAATTTATATCTTAAGATCCAGTATTAAATTCATATACGAAAAGGTTTATTCAGTTAAATCCTTGGTGGAAAATACTTATATATGGAGGAAGAATATTGAAATCTAGGTACTCCAAGGTAGAACATCTACCCTTGTTGAATATGAAAATTATTAAAGGAAGTTACTTAAGATTAAGTGAAGAGAAGAGTAACGCTGAACTAAATATCATTGATCCTTAAATACTCAGAATATTGAGGATCTAGTGAGAAATTGAGAGTTACTTAAAGATTGGAAATTCTCATGTTTACTTGGAAGTTTAACATTATACCTGCATAAAATTTTAGAAGTCACACTAAGGGTGATATTTACCAAAAGCCAGCATTATCTAAGAGAGTACTAAGATTTAATGGTCAGAGTAATACTTACATAGAATAAACCCTAAGAAAAATAATTATCAAGAGTGAGTGAACTTTCACTAGACTAATTCATTTGACTTAAAGTTTATATATAGAGTCCCTACCGTGAAAAAAAATTTTAAGATAAAGAAATCAGATTTTGGAGCTACATTATAATTAATATGAACTTTCTAAAACTCTGCCTTGTGTGAAATTATGCAAATATATAACAAGTAAATCTTATGAAGTAAATACTTAATGGTTCGTCTAAAATACTATAGTTACTTATAAAAAATTGAAACTTGAAAGTCACAGAAAAATTTATTTTATAGAATTTTAACATATGGTTGGCTAATAAACCCTTGAAGATATTTTGGAAGATTACTGAGGATTATAAATGATCTGAAATATTATTTTAAACTACTCAAGTACATTACACTTGATTTATAGCTTGTTAATATAATTGATATGATAAAATGAACATATAATGGACATATAATTCGTATCAGTCATAAAATGAATGGATAAGAATCATAAGTTAAATGTTTATAACAATCAAGAAAACAGAAACTAAATGGTTGGTAGACTAATATGGTCTATGCGTGTTGTTGTGATTGGTTTTTGAAACAACCTGTTGGATAATGTGTCCTTCTGTGGTTCTCGTTAGTAGCGGTACGAGGGCGTACCTTAGCTCTTTTAAGGGGGATATGCTGGCATACTCCTCCTTCGTTATCTCATCCGGATTATGCTGCCGCCTCGTTGCATTGTTAGTAAAAGGAGGACAGTATTAGCAGAATGAGAGGTGTTTGTATGTGCTTGGCTGGTGTTTGTATGTGCTTGGCTTTTTACATTATGTCTCAGTACGTGACTTTTGGATTTTCATCATGCTATATCTTGGTATATCCTGGTTCAGTTTGATTTTTGAGTAATCTTGAGTGGAATGTTGTTATGGAAATGGATGGAAATAAAGGATTGATTGGTATGGAATTTCGTTGGAATTATTATTGTCTCAGCACACCCGAAGCGGTGTGAGTGCCTATTAGTTGATTTTTAAACTTCGAGGCGAAGTTTCTTTTAAGGGGGATATACTGAAATACCCCTAAATTAATTTAAATTAATTTAGGGGATTTCTTTGTTAAACCTTTAATACTATTAGTATTAAATTATATATGGAATTATGAATATTAATTATTATATGGAATTATGAATATTAAATTATTATATGGAATTATGAATATAAATTATTATATGGAATTGTGAAATTTATTTAGGGTTTTCTCCTATTTAACCCTAATTATTATACATTACTATATAGTATGATGAATTTAATAATAAAATTTATAAGTCAATAAATCTTGGAAAAATTATTAAGCACTCCAAAATATTATGAAGATTTTAGAAAGTGTTGGAACATTGTTTTAAACATAAAAGTCAATATAAAATTCTAGAAACCTTAAAGCTTATTAAGCCTTGCTAGAGTTGACTTTTTTTGAGAATGGTCAAACCAGGTCATGAAACCTATACCAATAAAATAGCTTATGGAAAACCATGAGATCGATAAAAAGAACGTCAAAAACGGATCATCCTAGCCAAAGTTATGCTAGATTGAAGTTTTGAGTCAAAATTTGAAAGATGCCACGTGTCACTCTGTCACGGGTCGCCAACACTTAGCCAATTTATCCCTTGAATTTCGGTAACAGAATTCATGACTTTGCCCTAACTTTAGACGGCTATAACTTTTACATCTCTCAATATTTTTCCATGTCGTCTTCACCCATTCTCTTCTCCTACAATTCCCTTTCCAACCATTACTCATACACCCTAAATACTTCTGAGTCAACCGGAAATTCGAGCCAAAGTAGCCGCCTTGCGAAACTGTTTCCAGAATTCCAGATTTTCCTTCCTTCGTTTTCAGGTAACTTGCGTCGACCATAACTTCTTCGTTAATCAACCAAAATTCGATTTCTTTAGCTAGTTGTAAAGATCTCTAATCCCTCTACAATTTTCGTGTTTATGCCCAAGTCTGATTCGTAACCAGTTGGGAGATATAGAGGTCTAAAGTTTCGGTTTCAACAGCACACAATAAATAACACCGAAACAGAGAGGTAAACTCGTGATTTGAGACTTTAATATCTTTCTGTGTGATGCGAGTTAGGATTAGTTTCTTGCTATCAATACGTAGATCTAAGTTTGATCTTTCCAATGAGCCCTTACACATAGCCTAACTCAATCTGTGCTGAAACTTATAGTGCTTCGAAGTTGACTACCCGAACAGGCAAGGTTCGAATGTGTTTCCAGAAAACCGAAGCCTATTTGCCCCGTTCTTGCAATTTCCGGTGAGTTTCTTTCAAATTCTTCCGATGATGCTAACCGATTATGCATTGTCGACCAAACCCACTTACCAATTTCATCTATTATGCTTTATACTGAGAGAATTTGACAGATTAAAACTCGAACCCTCTGAAACCCTAAGTCGACTTACCAGAATCGAAACCTGATGAACTCTGCATTATAATTGGGGAAATTGATACCAATAGAACCGAAATTTGATTATGAATCCATAGAACAAGAATCACTCGATTTCGTTCTGTAGATTGTGAGAAAAACGTGAATTAGTACTCGAAGTCCATAGTTGAATCGCGGATGAACTCGTCGTTCAGCGTCCGTCGGATCTTAGTTAAGAGATTTGGACGGCTGAGATTAAAACGTTTCAGATTAAGTTTTTATAAATTCCAGTAAATAGTCCTAACTGTTGGGTTAATTTAAATATCTTCCGAATGTATTTTGACTTGAAATTTTAACCATAGATTCCTTATTTTATCTAGTTTATTTTGATGTAAAATATTATGGTTTTGGAGTTTTTAAACATAAGTTATGATTTTTACAAGTTACGGGTTGTTTTTTCTGGAATTATTTGGCTAACTAAAAGATATTTTTTGTGAAATAAACATTTTATAATATGTCTAAAATGTTATAGTTACTGTATATTAAATTTTGGAATTTTTGAGCAATGGTAAAAGGTTTTAAAAATGTGTTTTGAGTTTTTCATAAGAATAACCTATAATATAAGGTTTTTTAATGTAATCAAAAATAAAGTGTAGTTGTGATTATGAACTTTATAGGTTGGGGAAATATATAAGACTAATTAACATTTAATACAGTATGTTTATAATATTTTGGGTATTAACTTTAAGTGGGGTAAAATTTGTTACTCTATTTATATATATATATATTTATATGAGAGAAATAAAATAGAAACTTATATTAAATCAAGGAATTTAACTAAACTACATTTTATTTATTATAATTATGGAAGCTAATATGTTTAACTAAAACTAAGGGAAATACTTTATTTTATAACCATAAATCATTGTGGATATGTCTAAAAGATATTAAATATAATTAAATACAATAGAATTTCTTAAGGAATGTTCTGGATAAATCTTAATATATGTGATATATATATATATATAATATATATCAATATATATATAATATCTATATATATATATATAAATACAATAAATAGATAAGGAAATAACATCCTTGTGAGAAATATAATAGGAAGGATATATTATATACGATAAATTAATAAAAAAGGAATAAAATACCTAATAGAAAATGTAATATGAAGAATTAATGAGTTCCTAAACCTCTACATAATACTAATAATAGAATACTATATGAGGTGGTATTATTTTTTATGGTTATGACTGAGTTTTTAGTTACCTTTGAATTTCTAGGATTTATATTAACGGTATTAAAATAATGTATGTATTTAGTCAGTGACCACAATGTAACTATAATTTGGTTAAGAAATAATAAGTTGAAATTTAGGAATATTTGTAATTAGTTTACATAAGTGTTACACAAATAGATCTATTATTTAATAATAATAAAATGAATGAAATACTTTTACATTTAATGTTCTTATTATATAAACAATAATAAAGTAAATGAGTTACTTTTACATCTAAATGTGAAGAGGATAAATAAGTCTAGATTTAATCATTTCTTGATATTATAGTATTGGAATAACTTAATATCTTGTGATAAAATCGTTAAAAGGATTATGATATAAAACTAATTAAACTATGATTGGGGAATTGATCTAAATAATAATCCTTACGTTCTTAGAATTTGATAAGCCATATAAAATACATTTAATACTGATGTTCAGGATGTGAGTTTATAATTAAGTAATATTTAGTAGTTAGAATTTATAAGAAGGTTTATAAATAGAAATTAGATACTTAAAATCTTTAAACCTTTAATTAGATGAAACTGGGTTACGTAGAGATTATATGATTTACCTTTTGACACTGGAAATATTAATGTGTCATTTGAATATAAGGTATGGGGAATTTCAGAACAGATTATCTTATTACATAATTAACAATTTCATTATGAATCAGAATTTAGTTCTTAGATCGGATATAGATTTTACCTTATGTGAGATATGATGTTTATCCTAAAATACAATAAAGGAAATTAATTTATTAAGTTATCCTTTGAAAACCTCTGGTCTTGTAAGTAATATAAAATGTATTTAAGACATAAGTTTATTAAAAATTTAGTACAAAAGGATTATACATACTCTATGGAGAGAATGTGTGTAAAAATTAAATACTGGGAAATTAAAATGTAAGTAAGGGTACATAAAAAGGGTTATCTTAAAACACCTTATTATATAGGTAATAATTAAGCGAATAATATGCTTTGTGGATACTAAGTAAAAGAGTTGGAAGGGTTTGAGTTAATTAAAATATAGTTGTTTCAGGATGAAGAGTAATTGAACATCTTAAGACAAGATAATTAAATGGTTATAATATTAAGTCATTCTAAAGTAAAGATAAAATAATTGAGTCTAGTAGTTGTCTCTAAATTCTAAGATCAATGGGGTTGTAATGAAATGCATCTACGACACTATGATTCCGATATACAGGTTGTAGGTCTTAATTAAGTTAAGGGGAAGACTTAATCATAAAGGATTATCTAGTAAATATTGATAAATACCTAATCATTACCTTATGGAATAATAGTATAGTATTCTAAGATAAATCCATCATAGGTTATAATACGATGTCTGTCCTAAAGTAAGAATAAAGGTATTGAGCTTAGGGTTATTATTGAGATTCTAAGACTAATTGAGTATATAAATACACTTAAGATATAAAGGTATTAATGTGAGAACTACGGTTAAGTATTAGTAAAGTGGATGAGGGTGGAACAATTAACTAGTGTTAATAAAATACATTCCTTGATCCTACAACCTTGAGTTATGCAACATTCTAAGACAAGTCAAAGGTTATACATAACATTAAGTGAGGGCTTAAAAGATAATTGGGACTTAGAAATAAGAGTGAGGAGTTTATTTGAGCTTAACGTAGGCTACAAGCGATTGATGATAGACTACCTTTAATATTCTTCAGAGTACTGTTGATTGTTTGCGCAAGTTGACTAGAACTGCTACAGCGTTATCCAGGTACGATTTCTCGTACTCAGCTTGTTGTGTTTTGGACCTTATGGAATGTTTTGTACGATTTCTCGTACTCGATACTTTTGCTGATGGACTTTATGGAATGTTTTGGAACACCAACTGATCTTGAATGGATTTCAAATGAAACTGTTGTGTGACTAACTGAGCTTGATGTGACTAACTGAGCCTGTATGTGAAACTTCCTTGGTTATTGGTTCCTCCTATCTAGTTGTTTCACTAGATATTAACTGCCTAGGGTTTACGCTTCTGCACTCTGTAGGACTGAGTGTTTTTGGTATTGCTCTGGTGCAGTTAATGATCTAGTGGGGTAACTAGGAATATAGGAAAGTATCTGGTATTGGTAAATTCTTCCTTTGGACTATGGGTATTGTTTCATCCATGAGTCGAGTTTGATCAGCCTAATTGGGAATGAATTCTTTCTATTGGGTATTAATTGTTGAGGGTTTACGCCTCTGCACTCTGTAGGACTGAGTGTTTTGGTATTGCTCTTGTGCAGTAATAATCTAATGGGAATATGGGAAATGTTAATCTTGGTACTGAGTATGGATTATTTATACTAAGTGGTGCACACACTTTTCACCGATGACCGAGAACGGGTCGGTGGCAGCGGAGGTCTGCTATACCTCGTCCATCTGGACAACTGACAGCGGAGGTCTGTTTACCTCGTCCTTGTGACAACTGACAGCGGAGGTCTGTTTACCTCGTCCTTGTGACAACTGACAGCGGAGGTCTGTTTACCTCGTCCTTGTGACAACTGACTGGCGGTGGGGGCCATGTCTCCCAATTGGTTTATTCCACTCTTGAGCATATTTTGTCTATGGGAATCATCTTCTGAAATGGTGGAGACATAAACTGTCTACCACGGGTTATGGATATTAATGTCACTCCTGGTCCTTTGTGACTACTTAAGTCTTTCTCTTCTTAACCAGATTTGGTTCTAACATCAACAATGGATGCTTACTAACTATGTGGTGTGACTACTTAAGTGGATTACTTGGTTTGGAAGTTCTCTATCTCTATCTTTGTCTGGTTTTCTTTCTCTTTAACTTGATTGTTTTGAAGTGCTTTATCTCTGTTTTACTTTAAGAGGTTGTTTTCATGTTACTGTTTATTTTGAAGAGTTATGTTTTATAAGTTGGTTTTTGGAGAATTGTACCAGTTCCATTCCAGGGAACTGACCCGCCCCATTCGGGGTGGGCTGCTTGGTTTCATCTTGCAGGTACGAATTGATTTACAGGTGGCCACGAAGAGAATGAGCGTTTGGGATGGGACTAGGTTTTGTGGAGAGTTAATGTGTTTAATTTCTATTATGTTTGTGTTAAGTTTTTCTCGAGTTCAGACCGTGACATTGTAATCATTAAGTTGTGTTTTGGTGAGGTTTGGTACCGGGTGTTTGGAACCCGATGGTCTGTACGCCTTTAGTATTTTATTTCCGCTATAAATATGTTTAATAGGGGCGTTACAGAGGTTTAACTAACAAACATTGTCTTGAGACTTCTACTAACTGGAACTTGGGGGAAGTGAGGAATCCGGAATGGTTTGGTCATACATGTGTTAAGGGGAGGTCGGTTACCTTTTACTAGCGTCGGCTTCCAAATGGGCTTGTCTTCGGACTCGTCGTCTAGGGTCGACAAACAGACCCGGTCACCTTGAATTACAGTTCGAGGTGGGAGGCCAGATTAAGATGGTGTGGTGGGATCTACCTAAATCCCAACTAATTTGAGAATTATTGTTTATTGAACCAGCGTAGTTCTCGGCTGCTAGCTAGGGTTACTTTTGACCCGACAAAAATAAACAATGGACTAAGTATAACCGAATCTAATTAAAGAACAGTTGACATGTTTGAGATGAGATCTAAGATGAGAATTGAATGTTCCTCGATTTAAGGAGTTAAAACACTAACTCACTTACCTAACGAACACTTATTAAGTCGTTCAATCATTTGAGTTGTGATTGTTCACAGGAATGTGGCTTGTTGTTTATTTCACTTCTTATTTATGTTGTGCATCTAATCAACTTTATGCTATCGACAATTAGTCGTCGTAGCCGCCACTAGTAGAAAAAAAGGCCTATTTCGGCGGTTCCAATGGGCCTATTTCGGCGGTTGTGAACCGCCGAAATGAGCACAAGCCGAAATAGGTGTACCTATCTCGGCGGTTGTTCTCTAAGAACCGCCGAGATAGGGGTATTTTTTTTGTTTTTTTCCATCCCAGCTTATATATATATATATTCACCGCATTTGGTTCAATGAGACCTGTAATAAAGCTTCATCCATACAGGGAGCTCCAGCACACATTTAAAAAGTTATAAAAGCTCCCAATTAATACCAACGACGCACCACAATTTGAGAGTTAACAAAACCAATGCAATTACAAATAAAAAAACAACATTACATTCAAATCTACCATTACACCATCCACAAGTGTACAGAGTTACAATTACATACTCAAAAAAGTTCACAAAACATCTTCATGATCATCAATTCATTAAACTTGTGCAGACGAACTCCGGCCATTCCTCAAGCATCTCAACAATTTGAGCATCATCATACTGACCACCTTTGAACACTTCTTCGTAAGCCTTGAAAAAAAATGAACATTAATCTAAAACGTACAAGTCTAACAACATGTAAAGAGCATAACTGAAACTTTCAAAGAATGTTACCTTGTCTAACGAGTGCTCTGGTAAAAGGTTCGACGCTCCTACTATGTCACTCATGAATCTCATGACATAGTATCCATATTCTGAACCCTCAGGCTGCACCGGACACTATACAAACGCACATATTGACAGTTATAAACAAGTTTAAACATTATAACACAAATTTATCAATTAATAGAGTACCTTGACAGTGTTCCAAGGGATGTTACTCTTCATTGTTTTATTCTGGAGAGATAATGCAGCTCTCATGGAACTATATACATCAACAATATATATAGTTTTAAGCATCAGTAGCAAGTTATGAAACAGTTAATGTTAAGTAATAATAATTGTTGTTTACGATGACAAACTAATTACCCCAGTATTGCGGTGGAGATCTTCAGTCTCTTGGCATTCGTACCAAGTGAGTCAAATTGCAAGATTCGTGGGTGATTCAACATCACCAGCACAAGCAATGACCAATGTCGACTGTCCACAAATTACACAATGTGTTGAAATCATTAAGCAACTAACACAAACTATATGTTTTAGATAATACTAAGAGAAATAGTCAAATATCATACCCGGAATGATATGGCAGCATAATAAATGACTTGTTAGAACATTCAAATAGGGCATTCGTCATATATTGCATAAGGCCTTCCATATCACTTGTCATCTCGACTTCACTGCACATAGCAGGACACAGGAATCCGAATCTGTGATCTTCATAGACATTGATCGCCTTATTATGCACCCACCTATGAGGCAATATCATTAGTCATTAACTTTTTATTCAAACATCTAATTCATCACCAATCAATGAATTCAAAATAAAAAGGTAGAAGTCACTCACATGGTGGCTGACTTGAGAATCGACACATTCGACCAATCCCTCCTGAAGCACTACTCGAAGTCGGAAATATACATCCCAAATCGATGTATATCTTCTCCTTGAACTATATAGTGAAATATCCGCTCGGGATCTTCCACAGTGAGGGAATCACAATCAGGTGGTAGCAGCGACAACGATGAATGCAGAATCTGCATATTAGTCGACAAGCCGGCCAATATTCTTTTCTCCACCAAAGCAGGTCTAAGCATGAAATTTGTGGATGCCTTTGATTGCACAGGTGCAGCAATTCTTTTTCCTTTGCCCTTATCAGTCTTCGGTCGGCTCATATCCTATGATATTAGTCTAATTAAGTATATGGATGCAAGGTGGTACACCAATAGTTTTATAGCAACGGTTAAGAGTAAATACCTGCCCAGGGAGTCTGACCAATCGTACAGGCCACTGCACTGTCAAAGTTTGTGCGGAACGCAAGGTAGGTCTTTGTTTGATCGGCATCGGTAAACCGACGTCAGCATGCTCTGCAACAAATTCATCCAGAAGCACTCGTGCATGGTAATGTCGGAGTGGTTCACCGTGCACAATATCACTTGGAAGAGAGGGGAAAAGTTTTCCCCATGCCACCATGACCTCTTCTACTCCAATTTGTAAAAACAGATGGCACTCAGTGGGTGCCTGAGTGTTATGTGGAACTTGTTTAGATAAAAATTGAGAATTCCTCTATGATGATATTAGTGATCAAGTGAAATATCTTAATCGTTGTGTACTCAATTGAAATGTTAGTCTAACCTTTAGAGATGCATAGGGAAACGGATCAGCCGAGTGGACACTACTTCTCACTACCGGTGCACTTGGCTGCTGAATGGGTGACTCAATTGGTGGTCGCGAAACCTCTTGGCTGTCATGCTGCTGTGGATGAAGCCTTGACATAGCCTGAGCGATCCTCTCGTCGACGCTCTGAGTAATCCTCTGCTCCATCTCAGCCAACGCTCTCAGGTGCTCCTCGTAGCTAATCGTCTTCCCTGGCTGATTCTGGACCCGGGTACGCCAAATGCCTGGCGGATACCAACGTGCCCACCAAACCCAATGGCACGACCTGGATGATCCTTCTTACCAAGAGCGCGTGTAAGAGGATCATCATTCCTCTGTGAGGTCCAGGTGCCCTGGGTGAGCTGAGAGCTTAATTCACCCTAAAACAACACACAAATACAGCTATTAGTTTAACATAAGTTCATATACAAATGAAATGAACAGTTTGACTAAAAATGAAATGATATCACTTACCATTTGAGCAATAACTGCTCTCGTGGCTTCATCGTATTGAGGATTTTCGGGAGTAGAGTTCTTAGGGATATGGCTTAACTCCCACACTTTCATTCTTCTGCCACTGGCATCCAATGAGCCATCCGTGGGCAGATATCCCTTTTGCTCCCATTCTGGTACCCTTTGAGCAATACTTTTTCCATCTAAGTGGTGAGGGTACAGATTCTACTTAGCATTTGCTTGTTGTTGCGCACGGAGAGCCTGCATAAATTAATGGGATCATGTTTAGTGAAATTGAACACAAAAAAGCATAAGAAATTAAGATTAATTTATGTATGTATGACAATAAAGTGCACCTGGAACTCCGGTGTGTGACGTGTCTCAACAAATTATACCCATTGCTCTTCGGTGATGCCCTCGTAAACCTCCCATGGTGGTCTCTCACCGTCTCCACCATGATCTGGAGCATCTGGATCTTCTGGATCAGGCATACTCTTGTAGATGTTTACTTGTCAGCCAACTTATTCTGTGGTTCCCGGAACTGTTTCGACAAATCGTTGATATCACATCCTTTTTAAGTACGGATCCACAGAGAACTTAGACTACGTACACATCATTCAGTTAGTAAAGTAAACATAAATGTTCTATTATTTCACAAAAGATCATAGTAATAATGTGAGATTTACCTGAAGACGCTGAAACATAGTATCCTTCAATGCTTGAGGCATTTGCTTCCAGTTGTGGTTTATGTTGCAAAATGACTTCACCAAATGGCTACCATAAGCGGTGAGTCATTCTTTCTTCCAATTTCCATGGGTGGTTGAACTGATTGAAGTCCACCGGTTTTGTAGAGGGCCTTGTTAGCCTTCAGCCCACGTGTTACAACCTCTCTTCTTTTGCTTCTTCGCCTCTGGTGGGACAACTGACTCCTCTTCGGTCTGCTGTGAAGGGCCAGCCTCAGTCTCGTGTACTGCTAACTGGTCCTTCTTCTTCTTTCCTCCTCTTGTGACCCGCTTACTTGGTCTATTCTGCTGTGGCTCAGGTTCTCCAGTCAAGAGAAGCTGTCCAATTGGGTCATCCATAGGGTGATCATCCACTGCAAAAAAATAATAAAGCATTTTCATCAGATAAAGTCATAACATAAATACTATGATGCATAACATACAGTTAAAATGACATTACAGTCTACATTCTACTAACAACATTACCTGACATGTACAAAACATAAATCATTTCATATTTTCTACCCAAACACCCTCATCATGGTCTGATCGTGCGTAGAGCAAATCGTTTTCGGTATCATCAATCGAATCCGGTATTCCAGTAGAAACAAGGATGTTTCCTCTACAGTCCCATTTTCATCGTTATCCTCATTTTCATTTTCAATTACAACCGGCCTTCTTCCTGGAGAACAACAGACCATCTACAGTCTTTCGGATCCTCAACATACCACACTTGTTCGCAATCCTTTCCTAGAACAAATTGATCATCATTATAACCGTGTAACCGTGAATGATCAACTAAGGTAAGCCCTCCATCATTTTGGTACCCGCCGTCGGTTGTCCACCCACTTGCACCGGAACAACAGAAAGGAATCAATGTCATAGTCTAGTTCCCAGATGTCCTCGATGACACCATAATACCAACTAGAGTTACTAACTAGTTGAGATCGGTTACCGCTGTGGTACTCAGTGGCAGCAGCTTCAATTTTTACCCTACTATTCTATTTTATCTCGATTTGGCATCTGGCGTGCAGTGTAGTATGTATACCCACTAATATCATACCCCTCAAATGACGTAATATTATTTTCAGGTCCGATTGCCAAACATCTGATCTCTTCGCTTACAGCTTCTGGATCTGATGATGCTAATTTCAACACATGATCTTTGAACCATTGGATAAAAACTCGTTTTTGTTCCTTTATCAGCCAAATGTGGCCTTTCAAAGGATTTTGATGCCTTAACTCAACCATATGTGTTTCCAAATAAGGTTCAACAACCTCAAGATGTTGTAAGACAAACAAATGTGCTTGATGAATAAGTAGACGCGAAACTTGCACGATCTTTCTACCAATAACACCTTTACCCTTAAACCTGCCATAGTGTCGTGGTTTTGGGATGCCAATAGACTCTGCCTCACTCAAATATCGTCACAAATTCCGTGACTTCCTCAGTCACTGTTGCTTCAACAATGCTCCCCTCTGGTCGATACCTATTCTTCATTCTACTTTTCAAAATACCCATGTACCGTTCAAAAGGGTACATGTACCGTAAGTATACCGGACCACAGAACTGTATCTCTCGAACGATGTGCACATTAGATGCACCATTATATCAAGAAAGATGGTGGGAAATACATCTCAAGTTGACATATTGTGACCACAATTTCACGTTGTAGATCATCTAGAGAGGTTACGTCAATTGCCTTGGAGAAACAACGTTGAAAAAGAAACATAACCGAGTTAAAGCATTTCTGACATCAGATGGCAATATCCCTCGAATTGCGACCGGAAGAAGATGTAACATCAGTACATGATAATCGTGAGATTTCATGCCTAAAAGTTTTAAATCCTTCATCGATACAATGTTCTTCCAGTTTGAAGAGTACCTACGGATTACTTTTACCGAGTGCAGACATTTGCAGAAACTAATCTTTTCAGCCTTTGAGAGCGTGTAGCATGCAGGAGGTAGGTAGATTCGTTTCCCGTTCTCTTGGGGTGTAACTCCTTTCGTATACCCATGGTTTGCATGTCCTTTCTGATTTTCAATCCGTCTTTTGTTTTGCCGGTATATTGAGTAAAGTCCCACTCACTGCCTCACCAACGTTCTTCACAATGTGCATGATGTCTAAGCAGTGTCTCACAAAAAGATGACGCCAATAAGGTAGTTCCCAAAAGATAGAACTTTTTCCAAATGTTTTTCGCCGGTTTTGATGTGTTTCCAAATGCATTTGCAATGTCCTTAACCTTTTCGTACACTTCCTCAGAGCTCAGAGGTAGACGGGCCACACGAGTTTCGGCTTGACCATTGGACAACTTTCTCTTCGTTACTCGATAAGGGTGATCTTCGGGGAGAAGACGTCGATGACACATATAACATTCTTCCCACAATGTTTTAAACAGTCCGAACAAGTGTCTTCCTCGCATATGGGACATGCAAATGTTCCTTTAACCGTGTAACCGGACAAGTTCCCATATGCAGGGAAGTCATTGACGGTACAGAACAACAAAGCCTTGAGCGTGAAATTCTCTCTTGCATAAGCATCATATACCATGGTCCCCTCATTCCACAATAGCTTCAGATCGTCGATCAGAGGGGCAAGGTAGACATCAATGCTATTACCTGGCTGCTTGGGACCAGATATCAGGAGAGATAACATGATGTACTTTCGTTTCATACACAACCATGAGGGCAAATTGTAGATCACTAGCAGAACAGGCCATGTACTGTGTTGACTACTCAATGTGCCGTACGGGTTCATTCCATCAGTACATAACCCAAGCCTCAGATTCCTATCTTCATGTCCGAAATGTTCTTTGTACCTTCTATTGATGTTTCTCCACTGAGGATCATCTGCTGGATGTCTTAGTTTCTCATCACTCTTTCTACCCTCCGCATGCCATCGTAAGTTCTTTGCATCTTTCGGATTCGCAAACAACCGTTTGAATCTGGGTATAATCGGTAAATACCAAACTAGTTTTGCTGGAGGGCTTTTTTTCTGAACGGAGGAGTACTCACCATCTTTATGCTTATACCCCGGGACAACGAACATTTCGGGTAATTGTCAAGATGTTCGTATTCACCCATGTACAACACACAGTTGTTTGGACACGCATGAATTTTTTTGTACTCTACTCCC
Organism: Limonium bicolor; assembly: GCA_023374045.1. Lineage (NCBI taxonomy): Eukaryota > Viridiplantae > Streptophyta > Magnoliopsida > Caryophyllales > Plumbaginaceae > Limonium > Limonium bicolor. The sequence continues at coordinate 289,144,714 of CM041780.1, read as the reverse complement.
ATTGGACACACCCATTTCTTTGCCTCATACGTGGTGGTAGGGAGACCGTTCTCATCCGGTAGCATATCATGAATCAGCTCGAGGAATGCCGTGAAACCTTTGTCACTCAATCCATATCTTCCCTTCAGGTTGAACAAATTCAATATAACTTTCAATTTCATGTACTTAGTGCAAGTAGGATACAACGCCGTTTTGGATGCGTCCAACATCCTTTGATACTCATCCGGCCGGTCGACAAAATTATCCTCCATTATTAAGCATCTCGTCCATTTGCTCATCATGATAAGTCGACTCACTGTCAACATTGACTTCGGAAGCGCTTGGGAGTTCTGACTCGTTAATAGTATCAAATGTCTGCTCGGTTCTTGAGTTACACCGATCGTGACTGTAGGAAGATAAAGCATTATCTTCAACAGTTTCTCCATGAAAAATCCATTTTGTATAATGCGGCATGAAACCTTGGGTCTTCACATGCAATTGTACGACGTTGATGCTTGAATAATGTCTAACCACACCACAATCAACACAAGACATGGAATTTTCTCCGCCTTTGTCCTGTCCTTGTGTTGCACTGTAGCTTTGCAAAACTCTTTCAGCATTTTGTCAAAATGTTCCCCTCTATCACCATACATCCAGTCACGCTCCATACTATATGTGCAACAGATCAAAGGTGTGAGTTAGAGCCTTTGTAGAATATGGTCTGTATTAAGTTGCACATGTTTATTTCTTAATGGAGCATGACTGGGATGATTGTCAATTAGTCTAGCCTAACTCTAAGGTTGCAAACGTAAAATAAACTAGCATTTTAAATTTAAGGAATTGTTGCACTTCTAAAACAGAAACCGGTGTTTAAAACAATATTACGAATACTTTTTCTACAAAAATCCATGCACCTTTGCATAATTGTACACATCTCGTGCTTATTATTCAGCACTCACCAAAGTCATCACAACCACAAACATTCCAACAATGGCAGCAACCAACAATTAAAATAAATCAATTCTTTACTAGCTAACTGAAAACCAATTGCAAATTCAGATCATCAATCAACATTTTCAATTCTCCACTGTATAAGTTCAAACCGGTTTAGAGATTAACAAAGAATCGAGAGTTAAAATACGTACTTGTTTTTAAGGATTTATGGACAGGGGAGACTGGTGCCTGAGAGGTAGGCTTCTGTGCGAGAGATGCAGCAATACCACTTCTGATATGTCTCTGCAAGGGAGCAACAAAAATAAATTACAAAAGAAATGCATCAACAAATATGGAATGAAGCTAAATTATGTACTAGCACTTATATTTAAATACATAATTGCATTTATTAAACAAAAAATAAGGTTTAGTTACTTAATTGTGCACAGAGGAGGAAAGTGCAACAGTAATGGAAGATGGCGGGAAACAAGAGAGGTGATTCACGGACTTGAATGTAGTGAGACCTGATAAAAAAATTAGATATTGTTAGACTTATACACATACATCAAACATATTAATTACGAAGAGATTTAAAAAAAAATCGGCATGACTTTTGCATAATTTTACCTATCCCATGCTTATTATTAAGCATTCACCAACCATTCATCAACACAAATTTCCATCACAAATCAAACTAATACCAACTTTATCCATCAAACCAAATTTTAATAATTTGTGGAAATCAAATACAAAGTAAAAAAAAGACACAACCATGCCTATTATTAAGCATTCACCAATTATTCAACAACACAAATTTCTATCATAAACCAAACTAATATATACCAAATTTATTCATCAAACGAAATTCCAAAAATTTGTGCAAATCAAATACAAAGTACAAAAGAGAAAAATGATAAGTTAGATTATATTACCGGTTCGAAAATGAATTGTTCTCCGCTCCGCTTTCAATCTACCATCAAATGGTAAAGAAGCTTCTTAAGTATTTATCTGTAGAGACACAAATACGTATAGACACAAGAGAAACTCAGTAGTTGTGTTTGTTCCTTATGCAATTAGTTAGTTGCAAATTTACAGTGAGTGAAGAGAATGAAGAGTTAAATTAAAAAAAATTTACCGGTTCCTAAATGAATTGTTTTCAGCCCCTCTTCTCAATCAGGCGTGCGAGACGCGTGTAGCAATACCAATCTCTACAGAGGCAACGCAGACGCAAAATAAATATGAATTGAGGGCGCAACACTATATTGCTTACAATCAGGGGCGCAACATAGTACATAAATCAACAAATAATTTTCACACTCAATCTAAACGACTCATAAAGATTGAACAATATTCACATCAATTAGAATAATTTTATATTAAACTTACGACTATACAATACTCATATATATATATATATATACACTACCGAATGTTTAATAGTATTTTTACCAATGAATGAAGTTGTTCATAACAACTCATAAATGATAAGATCAAACTATAACTTACATATATACTCCCACCACAATCTTATAATATTTTTTTGCATAACATATGTTATATCATCCAAACACTATATTACTTATAACATATGGTTTTCATATATTATTTCTCATCATTACCGAACAGCCCTTTGCCGTTTGGTATATATTTTTCCAGCAACATAATTTTGTTTCCTCATTACACATTGGCCACATATATTATGACAAGTTATACATATAGGTTATACTATATAATCTTAGTATTTGTTACTCACATAACCCATAGTTTTTATTATGTTTCATTTCAAACAGCCCCCTTCTGTTTTTGAAATCTCTTTCCTTCCACACATCATTTTCCTTATTTACACCATTTTGACCCCATTTATATTATATACTTTCATGTCACAAAAACCATATAATATACACTTTTATCAATATAGCCTTTTATATACTCCCAAAAATTCCTAAATTTTATACTTAGGATATAAATTACTATACTACCCAAACTACCCTTAAACTTTTTGGTAATCACATTGCATACCCCGAAATTTTCATAAATTCCACATTTCACTTATAATGTTAATATATGTTCATAAATTAATTATTTATGACATTATATTTGGTCCAGGCTTTTATCTTGGTCAATGTTGACCCAATACACTAGTTTGACCATAGGTTTATGTATTTGTGGTTTTGACCACACTTACTCAAAAATTACCATCTGACCCCCATATTTATAAAACTCAATAAGATTCATAGAATATCCCTTTTAACATATAGTTTTTGATTTTATTTATATTCAGTCTCTAAAATTTATTTAAATTGCAATCAACCCCAAACTATTTCGGTAATATATATTTTGTTCTAAATTCATTTTAAATCCATTTTTTAACTTAACATGGCAATTAAATTAAATGGCCTAAAATGCTTGGCCTCATTTCATTATTTTACATTGGATAAAATTACAATAAATGTTATAAAAACTATATTGTTTACGGATAAATATATAGTTTTTCTTTAATGTTTCCTAAAATCATTTAATTATTCCTATGACATTATTTGTCATCTAACCTTGCATTATCAACTAAAAATGTTATAAAACATTATAATACATAGTTTAGTCATTTAAGACCATGTTTGGTCTCGGTTTGTATCACTCATATTCTAATATTTTATAAATCATGTTTTTGACCCAATAAATTTACTTGACCTTATAGGTCGTTAATACTCTAACTAACCAACCCGAAATGTTAGTAAACATCATAATACATAATAAATCATTTAATTTCCATAACACCCCACGGCTGATATATTTTCATGTAGTAAAATTTCATAAAACATGTCATAACTTAAGGTAAGTATTTTCTTACCTAGTTTATGATTTTTCCAAGCTTCAATTGTATCCCAATAGCAACTAGCACTCTCGGTCAAGTGATAAACACCAGATTTAATTAGTTTTGAATGTTTAATGATTTGCTTGATATTTACACACGTTAAACTACTGCTAATACCAGTTCGTAATACCGGTAGGGAAGAGCATACAAGGGGAAAAATATTCTTACCGAAGCTTGGTTCAGCCATGGTATATGCACGGGTTTGCTCCTTCACAAGGCTGGTATACTCCCCGCTTGTGCGTGAAGAAAACAAAAGGAAAGGCTCATGATAGGCTGGGTATTCTCTCTGGTGTTGGACGTGAAGACAAACAAGAAAAGAAGTTTAGTAGAGTTGGTATTATCACCGGTATATCGAGGAAGGAAGGCAGTGTTATCTCCTTACCGAACTGATGGGAATGTAGCTCCTGGTACAGACCTTGCTACTGCATGGGTAGTGAATGGTTTCCTCACTGTTTTACACGTGAAGAGAGACAAGAGACAGAGCTTAATATTAGCTAGGTGCTCTCTTCTGGTTTTCACATGAACGCGGCAAGAAGAAGACTTGGTACAGTCTGTTTTTTTAATGAGCAAACAAGGTACTAAACGTTACTCTTTTAGCACGCACTATCGGTAAGAGAAGAGGGATAGACAGTGAGTTTTCCTTACCGAAATGGACGAAGACGATGGAGCTTGTATTCTCGGACCTCACCTCTATCAAGCTGGGGTGTTCTCTCTGTTTCTTCTCTGTTTGTGCGAGAAGATAGCAATGAAATGGGCTGGGATCCTCCTCTACAGCAAGTAGCAGAAAGGAGGGTGGAGTGTACTCTCGGTTTGGACTCAGCAAGAAGGAAGAGCTGGAGCTAACGCCGTGGGTAGCAGTAAGGAAAGGTGGTGCTCTCGTGTAACACCCCAGCCGCTAATCCTTCCATTAACCTCTAATCATCCTTGTAATTACTTTACTCGCAGCAGAATACTTACTTACTTACTTACTCACTCCCGGCGGGTGATACAACGCCGTTAGTCATCCAAGACTAACAAGGCTACTACTACCTACAGTGACGGTCTGACGATTAGAATAACCAAATACATACTACTTACTTACAATACCGAATACTTACTTACAATTGATTACCGAGTATCCAAATATACGAATTACATTCCAAGGCTACTTCCCAAAAATTAAGAGTTTGTACATTTACTCATTTCTATCCAATCACAGTTCATTACCCAAAAAGGTGTACCACATGGTACACCGGCTACTCAAAAAGGCCTTAGCCGTGTACAACTCGGTACACCATTTCAATCCTACTAACTACCCAAAAGAATCCAGCAAGGTCCTTACTCGACCATCACGCCTCGCGGGTACCTGTAGAATAAAAACATCCCCCTAGGGGGTCAGCTTACGCTGAATATGATAACCGCATACCCCGCATACTAGCGAGGGTACGCCAACTATTTGGTCAAGTAAGTACATGCGGTTCGTTTCATTCATACATACATACATGCTTCATACAGTACAAATTCAACACATTCGATTCACAAGCATATATACATTCAATACATACAAGGGAGATATTACGAGTCACCCATTCATGCTTACCGTTTCCTCACCGCATTACGGAGATACAATTCTCCAATACATACAGAAGTCATGTTAGCTTCCTTACACACCCGGGTTAATCGGGTGTTCAATACTTCTTACTCATGGTCAATGACTTACAATAGTCAAGACCGATACACATATGATACTTACTTCTTACTTACTTTACTCCAGTTAAGTCGGTATGACCTCCGGGCAGGGATTATTACATCCCACCACCGGGCTTTAGGGTGGCCCACTAATCCAGGATGCTACCCATTCAAGGGATTTGGTCCATGGAAAAGATTACAGCCAGGATTCGGATCCAACCTCTTGTGTTTCCTTATCCTCACGCGTGGCCGAAGCTATATCGGACTTCTACTCATTCCATTTTACTCAGTACTCAAGTTAGGAGTTATAATGTTAGGAATTAGTAGAAGTCAATACTCCTTTCCCATACATCAATACAATACACAAATACTCATCGTGCACACATACACTTCATTCTCAATCATTCATTTCATGAATTATACAAACTAATTGTTCAAGAAGATACAATAAGAACAAATAGTTCAAACACATTTATGTGCATATAAGTCCGTTCGTGCATTTATCTTGTTGGTGATCACATAAACACACAAATCGGGGTAACCAAGTTAGGATACAGGGCATGAAGAAATCATACCGTACACCGTTGTTTTCGTACTACTGGCTCCTTTGACGATCAACTATTTGATTCCTATACATACATGAAGTAGTATGATCAATGATCTATTATTGATCGAACTACTCCTTCATTGTTACATTCATTGTTTACTTACTACTTCGTTACTTTCTTACTTGTTTACGAAACCATCCTTTCCTTTACTACTTCTTAAACTTGTTTCCTTACTTGTTTACTTACTTTCTTACCATTATTACCTTCATTAGTGGTGTGTATTACTACATACATATGCATACATGTGTGTAGGCATATATATACATATATATATATATATATACATACTTATGATTACTATAGTCATATAAAAACATTTTTTTGTTGTAAGTTATGGGTTGTCCGACCCACCGTCCGACCCAAGCCCTGGGTCGGACCATTCCAGTGGATTTTCGTCCTCTGAAATTCTTCCCATCCGACCCGGAACTGTTCCGTCCGACCCATACACCTCTGGGTCGGACCATTCCAGAAAGTTTCGGTCTGTGTCGTCCAAGCTCCGTCCGACCCATGTCCGACTTAACCTCTGGGTCGGATGAAGTCAGAAACTTCAATAACAGAAATTTCTTGCCCGTCCGACTCACGGCTCCTGGGTCGGACCATTCCAGAATGTTTTATTCTCGTTGCTTAAGCCTTGTCCGACCCACGGTCCGATCCAGGCTCTGGGTCGGACGGTAGCAGAACACTGCTACAGGCTTTGTTTTTCAATCCCTTTCTTACCCATCTCTTCCCCAGTCTTCCTACATGTAGTCCCACATGATATTATGCCATTTAGGCCTCCTAAAATACCTTAATTCATTCACCAAACCCATTACTCGATCCTAGTTACACTTACACATTTTTCCTCACTTCTCTTCAACACTTATACTTGTTCCCATTGCACTAATGCTACAGATTTTGTCTTCCCTTTTATGCTACAGATTTTTCATTCAACTTCTATGTCTCATTACTCCCTCAACTAATGCTACTCTTAGCATCCAAAATGCATTACTTTACATCCTATTTCCTTACCTTACCTAGACCCTTTTCAAATCTGTTTCAAGATACTTAACTACTCATTTTTAACCTCTCCAAATACACCTAGTCACTACCTAGGTTACTCCCTCTTCTTAAACCACTAAGTCCTCAAATTCCTAGACAAAATTTGACATAGTCTCCCCTATATTCTTAACATTCTCCACACACTATTTCAGCTCATAGTTGCTCATTCACACACCTGTTTATACAACACATTATACTCACAATACAACTCTACTTCAACAACATAAAATTCCTGCACATACACATTCAATCCCCAATGTTTTCCCAAGCTTTTAGACATCATTTAAAGGCTTCAAAACTGTTTTATTCTCTTCTCCATTACACTACTACATTACTACTACTCATTCCTCAAATTCATTACTCAAGTTACTACTCAAAAACTGTTACATTACACAATACCAACTAGTTCAAGGTAAGAGCCTTTACCTTGTTCTTTCTAGTTTTCTTTCTTCCCTTTTTCCTTCTCTTCCTTTCTTCTCCTTTGTTCTCGGTCCCAATGAGGTTCACACACACCAAGTGCTACAGCCCATATCAATACACAATAACCATTTAGCATTCATTTTTAAACTAACCCTAGTATCTAGATGTTTTAGGGTTTAGAAATGAGTGTTACCTTTCAATGGATGAATGAAGTTCATGACTAGCAAGAGAACAAGACTCCTAGTCCACAAGCGAAGCCAAAATCGGCTGGAGCAAGAAGAACCAAGAGTTCAAAAAACTGAAAATCCTTATAATGCCAATGAGAGCTAGAACTGAAGGATTTTCGAAATTCTTTTTACCTCAAGATAACAAGGAGGTGAAGGTGCTTCTAATGGTGGTCTTGAATCTTCAAATGGAGGATACCCATAAAACGAAAATGGAGTTTTTGGATTTTTGAAAGGAGGAAAGTGTTCTCCTTTGCAAGGGGATTCCAATGGTACTAATTTTGTAATTTTTGGAGAAAGATTAATGGGTTAACAAGAGGAGAGAAGGAGGAAGTTGAGTGAGCTCTTCTAGTTCTCCATGGCTGTCGCAGGAGCAAGAAGAAAATTCAGAGAAAATAGAGAAAGAGGGGGGCAAGAACGTGTGAGAGAGAAGGTGAGGGTAGGAGAGAGAGTGAGGTTTTGCTTTTTTACTTATTTGTTTGTCTTTTAGTAAATAAGAAGACAATAAAGAGAGTGTGAGAGAGGGGTCCAATCGGTTACATACATGACCCTCTACAGATTTTTTCTTTTTATTTGTAAAAGTGGACACACTAACTTTGCTTATTTGCATTCTCACCCCACAACTTCCCGGTTGTTACAGTTTTTACTAACCGGAACCCGTTTTCCGGAATTTTCTCGTTTAATGAATTTTATTGGTTCCCAACCTTTATTAATGTTTATTAATAACTATTTGGTTGACCAAAATTGTTACGACTCTATTTGACCCGCTTAAAGTCGCGTTTTCCCGGTTTCCTCGAAAAACGCGCTTTAAGGTTTGTTTATGCTTTTAACCCATTTTAAAGGTCCATTTTCTTCGGGATTTGTTCCCTCATATTTATTTAAGTGTAATTAAGCCTTTAGAATTATAATTAGCCTAATTAATCACTGTTTTAATTACGGGATATTTCATCTCGGTTCTGGAAAGGCAAGAGGAAACTAAAGAATTTCCACTGCGTATTGCGTGAAGGAGAACAGAAGAAGAATTTAGGAAAAACTGGAGAAACTAGCGAGATGTAGAAGAAGGAGGGAGCTAGTTTTATGCGGGTTCTTACCTTAGCTCCTCTAGTATGATTCTTCCCTTCCTCCTCTGTTTCTACGTGAAGAGAACCGGTAGAAAGGTTCAGAAACACTAGGCATATTGCCGGTACAGCAAGGGGAACGAAGCCTGGTATTAGAGATGGAGAGTCCTTACCGCAATGGATGAAATGAAGATCTAAACTTGGAGCTTTTCCTTCACTGCATGCTGGTTGCTCTCCTCTGACTCTGGCGTGAAGAACAGGAAGAAGGAGCTCCGAAGAGTGGTAATATTATTGACAATGCATAAGAGAACGGCATGTCTGGTTACTTGGGAAGATCATGGAGATCACTCTCCTTTCCTCTTCTGTTACACGCCGAGGAGCCATTCAACCATGGAGGAAGATAGCAGCATGGAAGTGTAGACACCAAAAATTCTTACCCCATAAAGAAAATTCTAGAATAAGAAACAAAATAAGAGGTGTCGCCGCCTTTCCATCTCAAAATCTCTTAATGTGTGTGCCAAAATGAAGAAACCATTTTATAATCAGAAATAAATATGTTTCAGACCGGTTTCCAAACGTTTTAGGAAAACTCTATTCTTCCAAATGAAATTTTGACAAAACGTTGTATTATATGTATATAGCTTTTCAAAATACAACTTTCCCATTGCCTTGTCTATTCTAGTCTTTGAATACATTTCCTATTACCTGACTCGCTTCTAGCTTTTATTTCCTTCGAATTACCCTTTTTGTTTTTTTCAACCATGAGATGTATTTGTGCAGTATTCACCACATAATTAATACAGAAATCAGCATTAGTCCAGTGGTTAGAGCCTTAGCAGGTGCAGGAGGTTGTCGGTTCAAGTCTCATCAAATGTGTCGATATTTTTTAGTTCCTTTAACCTCCGAACAAGCCCGGCCCAATCTGCTTTGTTGCCAAGACGTGGTCCATTTCCCCCAGGCCCAGCACTTCCTCACCTGAACCACCTGTGTCCTCGACCCAGCACAAGTCGGCCAGCCATTCAGCCCAAGTTGCAAGAAAGGAAACCCTACTTTCTTCTATAAAGGAGCCATCACTGATCCAGCCGACGGGGGACCGGGGAAACAAAAGTCGTTTTTTATTTTCTGTCTAGGGATCTCCAACTTCATTCTCATCTTTGACAATCTGAAACCTCTACAGCGAAAAAAAACACAGAGGCAATACATTCAACGAGACCGTTTTCCAAGAGAATCACCATCATCAACCTTGGACCTAACATCGATCGGCGTCAACTCCCCCTCCATTCATTCTCTGGAGAAAAAAACCCCAGGCATCGGGATTTCAAACACCCATCTCTTCCAACTCTTCCACTCTCACCTACGATTCACTTTCTCACTGGGAAAATACTACCCACATAAACGTCATACCTCATCGGGAATTCATACCTCCAAAAAAATTCATACCGAGAAACCAATACCACCGCTATACCTCGCTGGAAAACTGGTACCGCTCCTTTTGTTGCTTGGTTCAAAGAACAGGTCCTGTGCGGATTATCGAGTATGTGGGTATAATGAGGGACCGATGATGATACACGCGTATGTTTATAAGTTCCGATTTGGCTGCTCTCCATCTCTTGTATATTTGTTTGTACTGAAATCTTTTTTTTATCACCTCTGTATCTATCTGATCGTCCCACCTAAAATTTATCTGATAATTTGTCCATGAATAAGGCGAAAGCATGTCTCCGAAGGAAGAGCCGACTCCTTACTTCTATTTCCTCTTTCCTTTTGTTGTATTTTTGGTTGCGATTCCCGGACTAGAGCATCGAATTCTCGTTTCGCTCGTCTCTAGTTTCTGGAAAAGTGGAATGATATTCATGCGTTGGATTAGCGTTTCTTCTTCACGTGTTTGACTAAAAGGAAGTAGATATATCTCTTCTGTAAATCTTTCGAACTAAAGTTTTGATATCCCTGTTCGGTTATTTCTCATGTACTATTGTTTTGTTTGTTCTGCTTCTGCACAAACACGTGGGTAAGTACCTAGCCTGGTATGAGCCCTGAAGTTCACGAACATGGCAGGGATCTAGATCGTTGTTTAGCTGAAGAAACTTCAGTCACTCTTGTTATGCTCCATTGTCCCCCTATCTATCAAGGCTTTTGAATGCTTGGTTATGATTCATTCGGAATGTGTTCAAAATGCTCACGGTGATTTTCTTATGGATAACCCAGCTCAGATTATGTGTTGACAGTGGTTCTCGTTTCTTCACGTCGAATATTTGTGTATATCTTCGTACGATTCATTTTCATTAGCTTTTCTGTCGAAATGGGGGTAGGCGACCCTCGTGGGGTGTCCAAATATGTCCGTTCGGTTCCTCATGGTTTAGCGCTGGAACTGGTTTGGGTTCATAGGTCTTGGTCAGACATGAGTGCTCCCCAGTTTCCTTCTGTTGTTCTGTAAATAAAAAAATTCTTTACAAGCTCTGTCATATTTGGTTTCTGATGTGGCTCGTATGGAAGACACGAACTATGTATATGTTTTGTTGCTAATGGCCTTGTTCCCTCTGGTCTCTGTCTTCATTTTAGCTTGTCTTCTGGTGATGGACAGAAGAAAGGTAACCTCAGACGTCACTTACCCCTGCAATCTATCTATTGATCTTCTCCCATTTTGTTACAGGATAGTTCCAGTGTTATGTTGAAGAGACCCTTACCTGATACGACCATATCAACTTTCTAAACTCTCATTCAGATTCATTACTTTCAGATGCTAGTATTTCTCTGTTTTGTTTCATTTAGAGACTTGTAATTTGGCACTAATACGTGTATGTATTCATTTTGTTTTGCTGTCTCATTTTCTTCAACAGGAAATATTGTACTCCTAAACTGGTATTTTTATCTACACCCTCAAAGTTTAGAGCTTCGTTTAAATGATTGTGTTTATTCGATCTGATATTCAAGCATGTTTTGAATTGATGTCAATATTTTGGTTATTTCATACGGTCTTAACACTCATAATTGCTCCTTGCCTGCTCTGGATAATTATCGGCCTTATATGTGGGGATGAAGGAAAGAGGGTTTAGTTTCCAATATGTTTGTTTCTGATATCTACAACGAGGATGATAAGTAGGTGCAACAGGGGAGTTTATCTCAATCATGTTTGCGGAAGATTTGATTAGCATTTCTGGTTTGGATACAGTAGCAGAAAGATGTCGGAAAAGATTACATTTCAATGACTTAGTAATGATAAATATGAAAGAGGAGTCGATGATATTGTGTTCAATCTGTTACGCCTTTCACCCAAAGAAAATAGTTGACCAAGGGGATCTTGAAACCAACAGTAGTGAAATAAAGCGGTCTAGCAGCTAGGCTTAGGTTTGATTAATGCTTGTGATTACGATGTTAGGATTTAAACCCTTTTGTTTAGTTTAGAATTTTCAATGACAATAAACAGACGTGATTCTTTGAATGGCTGTTGTTACCAGTTTTGACTTGTTCGTCATGTGGGTTTGTCTCTTGTATTTATCTCTGCATTGTACATATACATGCTTACATCTAGTCTTATTTCATCTTTAATTCAATTCCTCGTATTTTTTATTATTGTAAAGCCATAGTTATTATCCTTTAGGACCAAGCCTTAGGATAGTGGGTGAACCCAGAGATTTAGGTGAGCCATGGTCCCACCTAACAAATTGGGTGATCCCTAAACCCAAACCACACCTTATTATTGTAATATAATACAAAAAATCAAAATCAACTTCGAAATCTCAAAGCAAAAGCCCAATAAAAATCAGTCCAATTCTAAATCTCAATTCAGCCCAAGCCTTCAGCTTGGTCGAGTAACCAATTTCAGCCCAATAACCACCTTGGACCCGTTTCAAATTCAGCCCAAAATATCCGTCGGCCCAAGTTGCAATCCCACCCCAATCCCAATTCAGCCCAACAATCAAATTCAAGGCTCAAAATCAAAATCCACTCTAAAGCCCAACTCGAGGCCCACTCTAAAGCCCAACTTGAGGCCCATTTCAAAGCCCAATTCGAGGCCCATTTTAAAGCCCAATTCGAGGACCATTTCAAAGTCCAATTCGAGATCCATCTCAAAGCCCAATTCGGCCCACTTTCAAGGCCCATTCCGGCCCAACATTCCAAGACCCAAACCTGGCCCATCAGTTCAAATTTGGCACACAATCAATCCAAAAACTGATTCAATCCCATCTCAAATTCAAATCCAAAAACCAATTCAATTCAGCCCAAATTCAACCTGACTTGTAAATTCCAATTCGATTCAGAAACTTCATTCAATCATTCATTCATTCAAAAATTCGATTTAATTCAATTCTTATTCAATTAAATTCAATTCCAAATTCAATTTCATTTCAAGTCCAAATAAAAATTCATTCAATTCCAATTCAACTTCTATTTCAAATTCCCTACACTCAGGATGTCTCATAGACCCAAGCGTCTCACAGACTTTGTCATTCCAATGATTCGAATGTCTCACAGACCTGAGCGTCTCACAGACCCGAGCGTCTCACAGACCCAAGCGTCTCACAGACCCGAGCGTCTCACAGACCCAAGCGTCTCACAGACTTCGACATCTCAAGGTTTCAACGTCTCACGGACCCGAGCGTCTCACAGACTAACATCCTAAACCTGAAACTTCTCAAAACTCCGAACCCTTCTAAATCTTAAACATCTCAAAAAATCTCCAAAAACCCCAAAATGCCCTGAACTACGTAAGGTCTGATCTCAACCGAAAGTTGAGTACGTAGGCAGCCCATCTAGGGTGCGACCCTATTCCAAACAAAAAACCCTTTTTCCTCTCTAAGGTGGCTCTCATATCTCTCAAAACGCTCAAACCTTCTTTGGCTTCCACAAAATTCAAATCATCAGACTCCAAGTCTTGTCTATTCACTTAACCTCGAACTTTTCCCAAAGCTTCATTCTATACTGCTTTGAATTCCTCAATTCCCCCTTCTAGGCGCTAGCTTGGCAGAAAAGCTCACCTCATCCACTCTCTCTCTCTCTTCTCATCCTAATCCGATCCTTTGGCTTTAATTGAATCTCACTAAAAAGGTTTTGAAAGAAGGCAATCCCGACAATTGGAGACCGAGGTTTCCTCGGGCACCAATCCGAAGTTGTGGTCGTTGCCACTTCTAAGGGGTGTAACCCAGTGCGAACCCCAACGCAGAATCTCTGACATGACCAGATAAGTCCTATCCATAGGCAACAATCTCAGAGTCAACTAGCGGTTCTAAGAACCCTTCTCATCCCTTCCTAGTTCCTTAGGTCAAACTAGATGGCGACTCTAGTCAATTTCCGCCCTTAGGGCATAAGTCCGCGTGGAGCCCATCGAGAGCGGGTGTAGTGCTCACTAGCATTCCCCTTATGCTTTCTGGAAAGACGGACGATTTAATAGGTATTTGAGGGATGGCCGGATAACGGGTTTTCACCCTCCACAGAATGGCATTTTCTAGGATCTCGGCTTTTCTGTCAGATCATATTTATATAGACCCCCCCTCATACCGAAAAATCACCCTCCACAGAATGGCGACTCTGCTGGGGAAAACTTGAGTAAGTTTTTCTCAAACTCAAGGAAGACTGAACTCCATTCAAAATTGTCGGGATTTCCACACCTTTCAAAACCTTCAAGAGATTCTTTTCAAAGCCTTTAGGATTACTCTACTCCACACTCAGAGTGTGTATCGGATGAGGACAGATAGGACTTGACAGATCCTCAACAAACATTGCAACAATTGGGTTAATGGTTAGCTCACATATAGAAAGAGACACTTAGGATTGAATGAAGCTAACTTCCCTTTAGGTTAATAAATAACCAATTTGGAATCACTTTCAAGATTAAAACTCTTAGTAAATAGGGTGTTACTGACTTCATCGCTTTCATATGTATGTTATGATTGTGGGGTGCATTGGGAGGGTAGCTTAGGACATGCATTCCTCTGTGTCACCCGATTTATCCACGAGTCACGGAATCCCGACCGGTCCACGGTTGATTTCCCATGAGCTGGGTCATTTATATAAATGGCTAACCCACGGGGCAAGATGGTCATCGACCTACGCCCTGCAGGCTCATGATCCAAAAATACCCTCCATTATCCAAGTCCAAGCCAGCATATGGTGAACCATGAGCCTTCAGTGTCCAGCTGCCTAATCTGGTGTCTAAGACGTGTTTTACGGGTAGTCACCCCCATGTATGCCGCCTGTCTGACCACCCTTCTATCTTACCCTGAAGATTGCATGGGCTCAGTTCTCCATTGCTCCTCTGCACCACGGGTGTCTCTAAAGCCCAATGTCACGCTACACGTCCATAGAGGATCCCGTATTTACCGGATACCCATACATGGCACAACGTAGTCAGTGAATAATTTGGACTTTAGACACACCTGACCGTGCAGATGACGAGAGACCCGTTCCCATGCAATACTTCCCCGAGTTTCCCGAAAAGTGGGGTGTTGTCGGATCATCACTGGCCGTGGCGTATGTTTCCTTATCACTTCGGGTATCCTGACCTTTCGAACTTAAGCACTCCGGACGTTCTTGATGACGTGCCCCGCAAGGGCATAGCAGAGAAAAAACCCGAAAGATGACAGTGAAGGGACGATGGTTCCCCCGGTGAGACGGAATCATAATTGACCTGGAAAGTGATTATCCCAACACTAACACTTACAACTCCACATCAAATACAGCCACGATTTACTTCTTGCTATGCATGTGTGCAAACCACTTTTTCAAACCAATCTGTTTCAAAACGTTCGGAATTCTCTTTTGCACATCTCTTATAGCTGTTTTACGAGCTCGTTTAATTTCAAATCCCACCTAAATTTTTCTCATAAACATTTGCGGTTTTAAACCTGCCACTTCATCTTTAGAATGTTATTCCAAAACAATTTTCATAAATAGATTTCGAAAACTTACTTTCTACAAACCTACTTTCTACAAACGAATTCAAACAACATTTTTCACCAACATTATTTCAAAATAGTTTTCGAAAACGGTTTTCAAAGTTGATTTTCATAAACGTATTTCAAAACAAATGATTTAGTCCCCATGTCGTGACCCACTATTTTTGAAGTTCTACCCACCTTCAAGAGCAGAGGTCATTACTGTGGAGCGTACTAGTCATTCTTGTGTTTTCACAAAAGTGGTGGATTTTCACATAAGATTTTGTGCTCGACCATTCACCTTTTCCTTTCTCAAGAATATCCCTCATCTCCCTCGTCGGAGCGGATCGAGCTAAAAATCAGAGGCGCACCAACCCGTGGAGCTAGCCGAGCGACATGAAGACCGACACCAACCGTTTAATTACAAAATCAGAGGGCGTACCGACCCGAGTCAAGCGACATGAAGACTAGCGACACCGGTTCAAGTTCAAACTGTTGAAAATCAGAATAACACCAACCCGTTTGGTTTGATCACAATTTTGCTTCGCTATAAAGGCCTGAAAATGAGCCAGCAGTCGGTCAAGAGCCCGAAGACAAGCGAACAACCGATCAAGAGCCCGAAGAATGAGCGAGCAACGGTCAAGAATCCAAAGACGAGCGAGCAGCCGGCCAGGAGGCCGAATGTGAGTAGTCATTCAGAAGCCCGAAGACGGACCAGAGGAGTTCAGAAGAAGTTTAGCTCAAATTTCCCCTTTTAATGACTTTTTAGGATTGATGATGTATAGGATTTTCCCCTATGTTTCTTTTCTCTCTCGTCCGTTTCTGAATAGATTACATGTATAGGTTTATACACTCCCTTTGAATTTGTTTAGATCAATGTGTATAGGGTTCCCCACTCCCTATTTTCTTTGCGAATGACCGAGCGTCAAAATTCATATTGAGAAAATCCACCACCTTGAAAACACGTGTTTTCAAAATTGTTTTCTAAAAATTGGTTTCTTTTGGCATGCACGTATAATAAAAAAAAAAGCGAATAAGGGACGACCCCTCACATCTATATATCATTCATCAACTTTGCTTTATGGGGTGAAAATTCACGGTATCTAGGAGGCATCCCTAAGTAAACAACGCCAACAAATGCAACCGAGCGCAAAACAAAAAACATGCATTGCATTCATGACAAAAGGGTCACAGGCATTTACAATCAGTCCAAAATCATCAACCATACATGAATCTCGTCCACACTCACGAGCATCACGCACTTACGTGTTTCATCGTCACTTGTCACACTTTCCAGCTTTCATCCCAATATCTCGAATGCCAGAGCCTGATCTCAGAGGGATAGAAAAGAAAACCAGCTCAAACCTTTCCCAATCTCAAAGTGTATCATACCGTGGGGCTACCATACGGGAGTTGTCACTCCCCAAAATCCAAAAAAATCATACATCCAAAAATCCCAAAAAATGTAGTCTCCGTCATATCGCTGGGCCACCATGCGGGAGTTGTCACTCCCTAAAAATTCAAAATCAACTGCAGCCAATCACCAAGCCACCCTCACTCGAGAATTTCCACTCCGACAACAACCCCAACAGCTAGACCATCTGGAAGGCCAACAGTAGTGGGACGAGCTTCATGAACCACGAGCTGATTCGACTCAAGCGAGACTAGGTGTAGCCTTACCACTCATACATTGCATCCAAAAAAAAAACATTCAGTCAACCATCTCAATTCATCATTTCCAGCATCCCATGCATCCTATACATAGTAATTCCATATTACCAAAATAAATTGCAGTGTAGATAGTTGCATTTGCATATATTCATATCGAAGCGACATTTTTGGCGAAAATCTTGAGAGATTGATTGAATAGAGTGCGTGAATCACTAAACTCTCGACCGTCAATGAACACAAGGGTCTAACCAAAACCAGCACCGCAAACCAAATGTGTTGCATGTGAAGAGCGGTATTTTCCCCGGAATTTCAATTGAGTATATTGGACGATCTACTGAGCGATGAGGGAAGGTAGAGGGAACCAAAGAGGTAAAACCATGAGCGACATGTGTATTTCTTCTGCACATGGAAAGGCATAACTTTGAGTGAGATCAATGTCGATAGCTAGTCACGAACTGTGATTCATGCAAAGATCCGAGAAGAAGTAAGAAAACAATCATGGACTAATGAGGATGACGAGGCACTTAGGAATCAAAATCTCCACAAAACCCAAAAAGATTTGACTGCCCTATACATAATCCCTTAGTTAGCCCCGCTGAGCCTTTCACGATAAACCTTTTCTATGAACTCCACAACATGCCAACCCATGTACATATACTTACCTGCCCTTGCAATAGAGGATCTCGAAAGAGCCGGAGCCATGGTCTCTCCCCCACCATCTTTCACAAGAACAACAAACGAAAATGTCCAAAGGAATCAGTGAGTCAATGCGACTCCAAAGTCAGACACCAAAAAAGAACACCGAAATGTTTGAGAAGACCAACGAGTCAATGAAATCTCCAAAGCTGAAGGCCAAAAAAGTAAGCAGAAAATGCCCAAGAAGGTCGATGAGCCCATGCGATTCCAAAAGCAGGAAGCAGGAGGAAAGCGAGAATCACACACCAAAGAAGAAGGAGAAAATAAGCAAAAGAACCAATGATGTCCCGCAGAAATCAATAAAAGGTTATCAGAAACCCGTCTAATCATTCCACCCATGGCGAAGGTGAAACATATCCTCTATTGCACAAAAGCTCCACAACTTCCAAATAAATCCCCCAGTCCCATGTGAAATACATCATACCCCTCAGCCCCGTTATAACCCGATAAAAGACCTCTGACTCGTTAGTTGATGAGCGTTGGCCAAAAGTATCGGATCTAAAACATGAATCGTAAGCTTCGTATTTGTTATCAACATGTCCCGTCATACTAAAGGGACCATGAGTGAATGAGTGTGACCTTATCTCACAAGGTCTTTAGAGTGCGAGTGACTGTTCGACTAAATCACCAAACCATAATCAGCCTACCCCATTACAGGTGAGGAATTTGTGAGGAACAGAAAGCCCATGACCTCAAAAAGAATTCTAAGGAAAATAATGCTCCGAGCATCGAGAGTATCATCACGACATTAGCACACACGGCTATACTCACGAGAGATTGACCCGTATCCCTCCATGAGAGAAAAGTGATTCACGCATTCCAGTTCAACAATCATTCAAGATCGAACCGAAGATGTCTTATATTCGTAAACCTTATAGTAATAGAGATAGGGCCGTACCTTCTCCCAAAAATTATACATGCATCTTGCATCTCATCTAGCATTTAGTATTTGCATGCATCATAACCATTTCATCTCCAAACATCCGAGACGTAGTAAGAAATCTACCTAGTCTCGCTGAAAGTCGACTTCAGTTGTAGTTGTTGAAGCATAACTTTTGATCAAAAGATGTCAACTGGAGCCACCCCAGGCCATCATCAAGTTACATCGAGCCATCTCAGAGCTATCCTCGAGCTACATCGAACCAAACGAAAACCACCCGAAGCCATTTGAAGATCATCACGGAGCCGTCCAGTGTCATTCACGAGTCACACCAAGACCAGCTCCGGAGCAACATCGAGGCCATCTCGAACTAAGCTGGAGCCATCCTCAGACATTGAGACCATCCATAGAGCTACACAGGGGCCATCCCAACAGCCTGAGAACAATACGGGAGCCACCTCAAATCCCTGTCAGAGCCATTTCGTCATCAGGGCCTTGCCTGCAGACTATCGAACTACGTATGGTCTGATCTCAATACGGAATTGAGTACGTAGGCAGCCCGTCCAGGGTGCGACCACCTCAAAGAAAAAAAAAACTCCCCCTTCTTCCCCTCGGAGTCACATTGAAGCTATTCCGGAGCCACACCAAAGCCGTTCATCACCACAAAAAAACATCAATCACATCAAAATCCACTAATCACATCAACCCAACATTCGACTCAAAATCCAATCCAAATGGAAACCCACCACCATCCCGATAATCTTCACTCAAATTGAACCCACCAACCGTCCCAGAGCCGTTACTCACAATGGGGTCACGAATCATGACGGAGCCATCCCGGAGCCATGATGAGAACTATACCGAAGACATCCAACCAAGTTTGGCAATTCAGAATGATAACAAGTTCACCCACAGCAAATCCATCATATAGAGCCGACCGATCAGTCACCTCGAACTTCAACAACCACATCAAGACCATCGACCATTCTCAAGGTCACGGTCATATCAAAACCCACCAACCACCCCGGACCGTCGGCCACACCGGAGCCATCAATGCATACCGGAGCCATCAGTGCATACCGGAGCCATCAGTGCATGCCGGAGCCATCAACGCATGCTGGAGCCATTTCAGATCCTTGAAGCCATGCCGGAGCCACCGGAGCCATCCCGAAGTTTTGATGTAACTATAAAGCCATCAGCTCACACAAAAACCTACCTCCACAAACAGGGAGTTTAATTCAATTAATACATTGGTTAATCACCTCACATCACATATTATCTACATATACCCACAAAATTTGCTCACTATCTGACGCATCTTCACACCTGCTAGGCAGCTATTGCGCTACTAGTACGGTCGCCTTTCGTTTTACACCTGCTAGACAGCTATTGCGCTACTAGTACGGTCGCCTTTTGTTTTACACCTGCTAGACAGCTATTGCGCTACTAGTACGGTCGCTTTTCATTTTACACCTGCTAGACAGCTATTGCGCTACTAGTACGGTCGCCTTTCGTTTTACACCTGCTAGACAGCTATTGCGCTACTAGTACGGTCGCTTTTCATTTTACACCTGCTAGACAGCTATTGCGCTACTAGTACGGTCGCCTTTCGTTTTACACCTGCTAGACAGCTATTGCGCTACTAGTACGGTCGCCTTTCGTTTTACACCTGCTAGACAGCTATTGCGCTACTAGTACGGTCGCCTTTCGTTTTACACCTGCTAGACAGCTATTGCGCTACTAATACGGTCGCCTTTCGTTTTACACCTGCTAGACAGCTATTGCGCTACTAGTACGGTCGCTTTTCATTTTACACCTGCTAGACAGCTATTGCGCTACTAGTACGGTCGCCTTTCGTTTTACACCTGCTAGACAGCTATTGCGCTACTAGTACGGTCGCCTTTCGTTTTACACCTGCTAGACAGCTATTGCGCTACTAGTACGGTCGCCTTTTGTTTTACACCTGCTAGACAGCTATTGCGCTACTAGTACGGTCGCCTTTCGTTTTACACCTGCTAGACAGCTATTGCGCTACTAGTACGGTCGCTTTTCATTTTACACCTGCTAGACAGCTATTGCGCTACTAGTACGGTCGCCTTTCGTTTTACACCTGCTAGACAGCTATTGCGCTACTAGTACGGTCGCTTTTCATTTTACACCTGCTAGACAGCTATTGCGCTACTAGTACGGTCGCCTTTCGTTTTACACCTGCTAGACAGCTATTGCGCTACTAGTACGGTCGCCTTTCGTTTTACACCTGCTAGACAGCTATTGCGCTACTAGTACGGTCGCCTTTCGTTTTACACCTGCTAGACAGCTATTGCGCTACTAGTACGGTCGCCTTTCATTTTACACCCGCTAGGCAACTATTACGCTACTAGTGTGGTCCAGCCGTTTTTCTCCACTAGGCAGCTATTACGCTACTAGTGCGAGATCGTTCATTTCATAACCCACTAGGCAGCTATTACGCTACTAGTGCGGTCCCGCCGTTTTTCCTTCGCTAGGCAGCTATTACGCTACTAGCGCAAGATCGTTTCACATCCACCTGCTAGGCAGCTATTACGCTACTAGTACGGTACTCCATTTAAGTATTATAGGCTCGTCATAAGTCCTATAGCTAGATGTCAAGAGGTCTAGTTGAGGCACTCCTAAGTCCTCGTACTTTCAATTGCATTATAGGCTCGTCATAAGTCCTATAGCTAGATGTCAAGAGGTCTAGTTGAGGCTCGTCATAAGTCCTCGTGCACCCCAAATCAATCTAATTGTTATTATTATAGGCTCGTCATAAGTCCTGTGACTAGATATCAAGAGGTCTAGTTGAGGCTCGTCATAAGTCCTCGTACTTTCAATTACATTATAGGCTCGTCATAAGTCCTATAGCTAGATGTCAAGAGGTCTAGTTGAGGCTCGTCATAAGTCCTCGTACTTACAATTGCATTATAGGCTCGTCATAAGTCCTATAGCTAGATGTCAAGAGGTCTAGTTGAGGCTCGTCATAAGTCCTCGTGCACCCAAACCAACCCTATTGTTAGCATTATAGGCTCGTCATAAGTCTTATAGCTAGATGTCAAGAGGTCTAGTTGAGGCTCGTCATAAGTCCTCATGCACCAAAAACCAACCTTATTGTAAGTATCCTAGGCTCGTCATAAGTTCTAGGGTTAGATGTCAAGAGGTCTAACTGAGGCTCGTCATAAGTCCTCGTACTTTCAATCGTATTCATACACTTACGGTCACATCCCTATGCACCACTAAGCCACAGTGAGAATTTTTGGCGCCGTCAACCTTGATCCAATTCTACAAGGGCTTGCAAAATTGAATCAAGGGGAGCCATCTGTAGACACCAAAAATTCTTACCCCATAAAGAAAATTCTGGAATAAGAAACAAAATAAGAGGTGTCGCCGCCTTTCCATCTCAAAAATCTCTTAATGTGGTGCCAAAATAAGAAGAGAACCATTTTATAATCAGAAATAAATATGTTTCAGACCGGTTTCCAAACGTTTTAGGAAAACTCTATTCTTCCAAATGAAATTTTGACAAAACGTTGTATTATATGTATATAGCTTTTCAAAATACAACTTTCCCATTGCCTTGTCTATTCTAGTCTTTGAATACATTTCCTATTACCTGACTCGCTTCTAGCTTTTATTTCCTTTCGAATTACCCTTTTTTTTTTTTTTCAACCATGAGATGTATTTGTGCAGTATTCACCACATAATTAATACAGAAATCAGCATTAGTCCAGTGGTTAGAGCCTTAGCAGGTGCAGGAGGTTGTCGGTTCAAGTCTCATCAAATGTGTCGATATTTTTTAGTTCCTTTAACCTCCGAACAAGCCCGGCCCAATCTGCTTTGTTGCCAAGACGTGGTCCATTTCCCCCCAGGCCCAGCACTTCCTCACCTGAACCACCTGTGTCCTCGACCCAGCACAAGTCGGCCAGCCATTCAGCCCAAGTGCAAGAAAGGAAACCCTACTTTCTTCTATAAAGGAGCCATCACTGATCCAGCCGACGGGGGACCGGGGAAACAAAAGTCGTTTTTTATTTTCTGTCTAGGGATCTCCAACTTCATTCTCATCTTTGACAATCTGAAACCTCTACAGCGAAAAAAAACACAGAGGCAATACATTCAACGAGACCGTTTTCCAAGAGAATCACCATCATCAACCTTGGACCTAACATCGATCGGCGTCAACTCCCCCTCCATTCATTCTCTGGAAGAAAAAAACCCCAGGCATCGGGATTTCAAACACCCATCTCTTCCAACTCTTCCACTCTCACCTACGATTCACTTTCTCACTGGGAAAATACTACCCACATAAACGTCATACCTCATCGGGAATTCATACCTCCAAAAAAATTCATACCGAGAAACCAATACCACCGCTATACCTCGCTGGAAAACTGGTCCCGCTCCTTTTGTTGCTTGGTTCAAAGAACAGGTCCTGTGCGGATTATCGAGTATGTGGGTATAATGAGGGACCGATGATACACGCGTATGTTTATAGTTCCGATTTGGCTGCTCTCCATCTCTTGTATATTTGTTTGTACTGAAATCTTTTTTTATCACCTCTGTATCTATCTGATCGTCCCACCCTAAATTTATCTGATAATTTGTCCATGAATAAGGCGAAAGCATGTCTCCGAAGGAAGAGCCGACTCCTACTTCTATTTCCTCTTTCCTTTTGTTGTATTTTTGGTTGCGATTCCCGGACTAGAGCATCGAATTCTCGTTTCGCTCGTCTCTAGTTTCTGGAAAAGTGGAATGATATTCATGCGTTGGATTAGCGTTTCTTCTTCACGTGTTGACTAAAAGGAAGTAGATATATCTCTTCTGTAAATCTTTCGAACTAAAGTTTTGATATCCCTGTTCGGTTATTTCTCATGTACTATTGTTTTGTTTGTTCTGCTTCTGCACAAACACATGGGTAAGTACCTAGCCTGGTATGAGCCCTGAAGTTCACGAACATGGCAGGGATCTAGATCGTTGTTTAGCTGAAGAAACTTCAGTCACTCTTGTTATGCTCCATTGTCCCCCTATCTATCAAGGCTTTTGAATGCTTGGTTATGATTCATTCGGAATGTGTTCAAAATGCTCACGGTGATTTTCTTATGGATAACCCAGCTCAGATTATGTGTTGACAGTGGTTCTCGTTTCTTCACGTCGAATATTTGTGTATATCTTCGTACGATTCATTTTCATTAGCTTTTCTGTCGAAATGGGGGTAGGCGACCCTCGTGGGGTGTCCAAATATGTCCGTTCGGTTCCTCATGGTTTAGCGCTGGAACTGGTTTGGGTTCATAGGTCTTGGTCAGACATGAGTGCTCCCCAGTTTCCTTGTTGTTCTGTAAATAAAAAAATTCTTTACAAGCTCTGTCATATTTGGTTTCTGATGTGGCTCGTATGGAAGACACGAACTATGTATATGTTTTGTTGCTAATGGCCTTGTTCCCTGGTCTGTCTCTGTCTTCATTTTAGCTTGTCTTCTGGTGATGGACAGAAGAAAGGTAACCTCAGACGTCACTTACCCCTGCAATCTATCTATTGATCTTCTCCCATTTTGTTACAGGATAGTTCCAGTGTTATGTTGAAGAGACCCTTACCTGATACGACCATATCAACTTTCTAAACTCTCATTCAGATTCATTACTTTCAGATGCTAGTATTTCTCTGTTTTGTTTCATTTAGAGACTTGTAATTTGGCACTAATACGTGTATGTATTCATTTTGTTTTGCTGTCTCATTTTCTTCAACAGGAAATATTGTACTCCTAAACTGGTATTTTTATCTACACCCTCAAAGTTTAGAGCTTCGTTTAAATGATTGTGTTTATTCGATCTGATATTCAAGCATGTTTTGAATTGATGTCAATATTTTGGTTATTTCATACGGTCTTAACACTCATAATTGCTCCTTGCCTGCTCTGGATAATTATCGGCCTTATATGTGGGGATGAAGGAAAGAGGGTTTAGTTTCCAATATGTTTGTTTCTGATATCTACAACGAGGATGATAAGTAGGTGCAACAGGGGAGTTTATCTCAATCATGTTTGCGGAAGATTTGATTAGCATTTCTGGTTTGGATACAGTAGCAGAAAGATGTCGGAAAAGATTACATTTCAATGACTTAGTAATGATAAATATGAAAGAGGAGTCGATGATATTGTGTTCAATCTGTTACGCCTTTCACCCAAGAAAATAGTTGACCAAGGGGATCTTGAAACCAACAGTAGTGAAATAAAGCGGTCTAGCAGCTAGGCTTAGGTTTGATTAATGCTTGTGATTACGATGTTAGGATTTAAACCCTTTTGTTTGGTTTAGAATTTTCAATGACAATAAACAGACGTGATTCTTTGAATGGCTGTTGTTACCAGTTTTGACTTGTTCGTCATGGGGTTTGTCTCTTGTATTTATCTCTGCATTGTACATATACATGCTTACATCTAGTCTTATTTCATCTTTAATTCAATTCCTCGTATTTTTTATTATTGTAAAGCCATAGTTATTATCCTTTAGAACCAAGCCTTAGGATAGTGGGTGAACCCAGAGATTTAGGTGAGCCATGGTCCCACCTAACAAATTGGGTGATCCCTAAACCCAAACCACACCTTATTATTGTAAATAATACAAAAAAATCAAAATCAACTTCGAAATCTCAAAGCAAAAGCCCAATAAAAATCAGTCCAATTCTAAATCTCAATTCAGCCCAAGCCTTCAGCTTGGTCGAGTAACCAATTTCAGCCCAATAACCACCTTGGACCCGTTTCAAATTCAGCCCAAAATATCCGTCGGCCCAAGTTGCAATCCCACCCAAATCCCAATTCAGCCAAAAATCAAATTCAAGGCTCAAAATCAAAAATCCACTCTAAAGCCCAACTCGAGGCCCACTCTAAAGCCCAACTTGAGGCCCATTTCAAAGCCCAATTCGAGGCCCATTTTAAAGCCCAATTCAAGGACCATTTCAAAGTCCAATTCGAGATCCATCTCAAAGCCCAATTCGGCCCACTTTCAAGGCCCATTCCGGCCCAACATTCCAAGACCCAAACCTGGCCCATCAGTTCAAATTTGGCACACAATCAATCCAAAAACTGATTCAATCCCATCTCAAATTCAAATCCAAAAACCAATTCAATTCAGCCCAAATTCAACCTGACTTGTAAATTCCAATTCGATTCAGAAACTTCATTCAATCATTCATTCATTCAAAAATTCGATTTAATTCAATTCTTATTCAATTAAATTCAATTCCAAATTCAATTTCATTTCAAGTCCAAATAAAAATTCATTCAATTCCAATTCAACTTCTATTTCAAATTCCCTACACTCAGGATGTCTCATAGACCCAAGCGTCTCACAGACTTTGTCATTCCAATGATTCGAATGTCTCACAGACCTGAGCGTCTCAACCCGAGCGTCTCACAGACCCAAGCGTCTCACAGACCCGAGCGTCTCACAGACCCAAGCGTCTCACAGACTTCGACACCTCAAGGTTCAAACGTCTCACGGACTCGAGCGTCTCACAGACTAACATCCTAAACCTGAAACTTCTCAAAACTCCGAACCCTTCTAAATCTTAAACATCTCAAAAAATCTCCAAAAACCCCAAAATGCCCTGAACTACGTAAGGTCTGATCTCAACCGAAAGTTGAGTACGTAGGCAGCCCATCTAGGGTGCGACCCTATTCCAAACAAAAAACCCTTTTTCCTCTCTAAGGTGGGCTCTCATATCTCTCAAAACGCTCAAACCTTCTTGGCTTCCACAAACTTCAAATCATCAGACTCCAAGTCTTGTCTATTCACTTAACCTCGAACTTTTCCCAAAGCTTCATTCTATACTGCTTCGAATTCCTCAATTCCCCTTCTAGGCGCTAGCTTGGCAGAAAAGCTCGCCTCATCCACTCTCTCTCTCTCTTCTCATCCTAATCCGATCCTTTGGCTTTAATTGAATCTCACTAAAAAGGTTTTGAAAGAAGGCAATCCCGACAATTGGAGACCGAGGTTTCCTCGGGCACCAATCCGAAGTCGTGGTCGTTGCCACTTCTAAGGGGTGTAACCCAGTGCGAACCCCAACGCAGAATCTCTGACATGACCAGATAAGTCCTATCCATAGGCAACAATCTCAGAGTCAACTAGCGGTTCTAAGAACCCTTCTCATCCCTTCCTAGTTCCTTAGGTCAAACTAGATGGCGACTCTAGTCAATTTCCGCCCTTAGGGCATAAGTCCGCGTGGAGCCCATCGAGAGCGGTGTAGTGCTCACTAGCATTCCCTTATGCTTTCTGGGAAAGACGGACGATTTAATAGGTATTTGAGGGATGCCGGATAACGGGTTTTCACCCTCCACAGAATGGCATTTTCTAGGATCTCGGCTTTTCTGTCAGATCATATTTATATAGACCCCCCCTCATACCGAAAAATCACCCTCCACAGGAAGACGGATACTCCTCTCGGTACTGGAGTGGCACGCGAAAGAAGAGCTCCGAGATGCTTCTGTTGTTGGAAGAAGAAAAAGGCTCGCATTGAGAAAAAGAAAGAAGCTCGGTAGTGTGTAATAGGCATGGGCTTGCATGAGCTGTCAGTTAAGTTGGGTAGACAGGATGGGTAGAGAGTAGGTAGAAGCTAGTTACATCTTTTTAAGCTACTTTGGGAAGTTTCCCACGTCTTGAGAAGGGAATTCACTTATCCCCTATAGAAATGTCGAACAAGTTGGTTTAGGAATATAAGTAATAGTGGTAGTACAGTAGGTAGTAGTAGTACCGTAGGAGAAAAAGAAGAAATGTAAGGTGGCCATAGTAGTAAGTGGTGGTGGCCCCTGTCGATTTGCAAACACGGTAGTATAGCAGTAGTTCCATGTAGAATAGCGAGTAGCTTTGCTACTTGTTATAACTCGTTGGGGTAAAATACTGAATTTGAGCACAGCTCATCCGGTTAAAGCTTCGGGAATGGTACGAGAGGTCTCGAGTTCGAATCCCGTCTAGAACATGTTTGCTCCTTTTTTTTGTTTCAGCTTTCTTTATGCTTATTCCTTGTATATGTGTGACTGTATTAATGTGTCGCGTTTTTAGTTATATATACATATATACAAGCGGTATTTTTGTTATGTCACGTTTTGTTATTATACCTATAATGTGAATACGACTATTTTATTTGTCGTGTTTTAGCTATATGTACCTATGCGACTATATTGTCATGTCGCGTTTTTTTTTGTTATACGTACAACGTTTAAATTGTAATGTAACGTTGTGATATGTATATGTACGTGACCGTAATAATATGTAACGTCGTCATATTTTCGGACATGTATATGTTCGTACAAAATTTAATTGTTCGTTCGTTCACAAGTTGTTATATGCTCATAATAATGTACGCATTCCCCTTAATCTAAACCTTACTCCATAAGGTTTTATATGCTTAATTATTTAGGCCATAATTTAATTGGTTATGTTCAATCCATATTTAATTAAGTAGGGGTATTTCACCAGGGAAGATAAATGTGATGAGTCGGGCCGAAGCCGAGGCCGAGGCAGACGTACTGGCAGGTACCTTTACTGTTCTTGGTACTCCTGCACGCATTCTTTTTGATACTGGGGCTACTTATTCTTTCATATTGATAGCCTAGTTGGGAAATTGGGATAGAGATTTGTGAGACTTTCTCTCCTATAGCGGTATCTATACCATCGGGATGGGTGATTACTTGTAAGAATGTAATGAAAGACGTAAGTATAGACATCAAAGGGGAGCAATTTGTAATAGATTTGATCCAGTTCGCCTTGACCGACTTTGATATAATCCTGGGGATGGATTGGCTGAGCAAATACAAGGGAAGGATAGACTGCAGTGAGCAGAAATTATTCTTAGAGGACCGTCAGGACGGAGAGTCTCGTACAGAAATGC
Organism: Limonium bicolor; assembly: GCA_023374045.1. Lineage (NCBI taxonomy): Eukaryota > Viridiplantae > Streptophyta > Magnoliopsida > Caryophyllales > Plumbaginaceae > Limonium > Limonium bicolor. The sequence continues at coordinate 289,115,907 of CM041780.1, read as the reverse complement.
GGAGGAGAAGCCCAGAGTGAAGCTCGTATCAGCAATGACAATTCTCTCCCAAGTAAAGAAAGGACAGCAAGCATACCTCTGCTATGTCCAGGACCTGAGCCAGAAGCCAAACGAGAAGAAGGAGATCCAGTGAGTAGTAGCGAATTTCCAGACGTGTTCCCAGACGAGATTCCGGGTATGCCGCCAGACCGAGAGAAGAAGGGATTTAGCATCAACCTTGTGCCAGGCTTAGCGCCGATTTCGAAGGCTCCTTACCGGATGGCACCTCAGAGTTGAAAGAATTGAAGACCAGTTGGAGGATCTTTTGGATAAGGGATACATTCGCCCTAGTGTATCGCCTGGGGAGCCCCGGTCTTGTTTGTGGAAAGAAGAAAGACGGGGTATGAGGCTATGCATCGACTACAGGGAGCTGAACCAGATCACGGTGAAGAACAGATATCCCCTGCCGAGGATAGACGATCTTTTTGACCAGCTGCAAGGGCAGGGACCTTCTCGAAGATCGATTTGAGGTCAGGGTACCATCAGCTCAGAGTGGCAGAGAGATACATCCCGAAGACAACCTTCCGGACTAGGTATGCACTTTGAATTCTTGGTGATGCCCTTTGGACTTACCAACGCTCTGCTGTCTTTATGGACCTCATGAACCGTATCTTCCACCCCTACTTGGATCGGTTCATGGTGGTTTTCATAGATGACATCCTCATATATTCCAAGGACGAACGGGAGCATGAGGAGCATTTGAGGCTAGTATTGCAGACATTGAGGGAGCAGCAGCTGTACGCGAAGCTGTCCAAGTGTGACTTCTGGTTAGACCAAGTGGCATTCCTGGACCACGTCATTACCAGAGAAGGCATCTCAGTAGATCCGTCGAAGATTCAGGCCGTAAAAGAATGGCCAAGGCCCAGTAACCTGACTGAAGTGCGAAGCTTTCTGGGCTTGGCGGGGTATTACAGACGTTTCGTGAAGGTTTCGAAGATAGCGAGCGACCCCTCCACCAACCTCATGAAGAAAGTGATCAAACTCCAGTGGGACGGCGATTGTGAGAAGGCGTTCCAACGTGAAGGAGAGGTTGACTACAACTCTAGTCCTGACCTTGCCTTCAGGGACAGAGGTTCGAAGTTTTCAGCGATGCTTCCAAATATGGCTTAGGGGGTCCGTCCTGATGCAGCACGGAAGGAAAGGTCATAGCCTACGCATCGAGGCAGTTGAAAGAATATGAGACCAGATTCCGACGCATGACCTGGAGTTAGCAGAGCCGTGGTTTTTGCACTCAAGATCTGGAGACACTACCTCTATGGTGTCTCGTGCAAGATCTTCACCGACCACAAAAAGCCTCAAGTATATTTTCACCAAAAAAATGAATTGAATATGAGGCAGGACGATGGTTAGAGCTGATTAAGGACTATGACCTGGAGATTCTGTACCATGTAGGGAAGTCCAACTTGGTGGTAGCGATGCATTAAGCAGAAAAAGGAGTCATTCAGTGAACTCCATGTGGGTCCTTCGGATGAGCTAGCTCGCGAGTTTCAGAAGTTGAATTTAGAGGTGATGGAATCTGGAGGAGTAGAGCACGAGGTGAGGCTGTACCACATGAGTGTCTCTTCCGACATTTATGGAGAGATACTCAAAGGACAGCCTGACGATGTTAAGTTGGAACGGATCAGGGAGAAGTTGAAGGAGGGGAAGGCAGAAGGGTTTGAAATCTGTGATGATGGCAGTCTTAGATTCAGAGGCCGTTGGTGCGTCCCTCGGAGTTGTGCAGATGTGAAGGAAGATACTGATGAAGGAGGCTCATAATACTCCCTATTCAGTCCACCCAGGCGGAGATAAATTGTACAAAGACCTGAGGAAGTTGTTCTGGTGGCTGAAGATGAAGCGAGAGGTAGCAGAGTTCGTGTCTAGATGCCTCACCTGTCAGAAGGTGAAGTTCGAGCATAAGAGGATGGGAGGATTGTTGCAGCCTTTGGAGGTACCCAAATGGAAGTGGGACTCTATTTCTATGGATTTCGTAGTTGGACTACCGCCGGCGAAGGGTGGAGTCAACCAGATATGGGTGATCGTGGATCGTCTCACCAAGTCCGCCCGGTTCATACCTATGAAGAGCACTTGGTCTATGAGTCAGCTAGTGGATGCATACATTAAGCATGTGGTCAGATACCATGGCGTGCCACAGACGATAGGATCTGATCGAGACTCGAGATTCTTAGCACATTTCTGGCAGCAATTTTAGAAGGCTATGGGTACTAGATTGAAGTTGAGCACTGCTTTTCACCTGGCGAAAGACGGTCAGACGGAGAGGACTATCCAGACCTTAGAGGACATGCTTCGGGCATGTGTCATGGACTTTCAGGGAACTTGGGCAGACAAACTTCATCTGGTGGAGTTCTCTTATAATAACAGCTACCACTCTAGCATTAAGATGGCTCCCTATGAAGCCTTGTACGGGAGGAAATGCAGAACCCCTTTATGTTGGAGCGACATCAGTGAGACAGTGATATTGGGACCCCAGCTGATAGAGGAGACAATGGAGCAGGTCCGAATCATCCAGAGCAGAATGAAAGCGGCCCAGGATAGGCAGAAGTCTTATGCTGACTTAAAGAGGAGACCGGTTGAATTTGAGGTTGGAGATAGAGTCTTCCTGAAGGTGTCTCCTGTGAGAGGGGTAACCAGATTCGGGAAGAAGGGGAAATTGAGCCCCAAATTCGTGGGTCCTTACGAGGTCCTAGAGAGAATTTGAGAGGTTGCCTACAGGTTGGCACTACCCGGTGAGCTGGAGAGAGTCCATAATGTTTTCCATGTCTCTCAGCTGAAGCGTTACGTTCCCGACCCGTCCCACGTTCTACAGCTTGAGGTGCTAGAGTTGGAACAGAATCTATCGTACGAGGAGTACCCCATTAAAGTATTGGACACCAAGACTAGAGAGACCCGATCGAAGTCCACCCGAATGGTCATGGTGTTGTGGTCGAATCATGGGACTGAGGAGGCAACGTGGGAGGTCGAAGAGGAAATGAAGAAGAAGTACCCTCAGCTTTTCGAGCAGGTAACCGTTTAAAACTTAAGTCAAGTTCAGTTGGATTCAGCTTTCAGAATCAGTCTTTTGGTTGGAGCATTATCCAGGCTTAGCTTCGAGGGCGAAGCATTCTTTTAAGGGGGATGAGATGAAATACCCGTGAATTTTGGCATAGGATTAAATTAACATATAGTCGAGAATGTCATTGGTAAGATTAATAAAGGCCCAGAGAAGCAATATATATATATATATATTTACGTTCGTCTCGAACAACTTATTATGTTCAAGAATACAAATTTGATTTTACTTCATCCTAAAATATTTTCCTCTTCCTAACTTATTTATTCAGCTACTATGTATTTATTCTTTTATCTATTTATTTGGATAATTCTTCTCATCCTTTACTAACGATCAGTTAGCCCTTCTTCCATTTTTACTTTAACCAAATAATAATTATTTATCTCTCTAATCTTGAATCTAGATCCTTCCATGATTTTAACGTTATTAATTTACTCAGTTTTCAGATTAGTATTATTGTAGTAATCTTAACCCACCTATTTAATTATTTTACAAACTACTTATCAATTCTCTCTCCTTTTAAATCAAATGTATATATTAATTAATTACTACTTTATTATGTTATTTAATCCCTATTTAACTTCACGGTTTACATCGATCTTCTTCATCTTCAATACGACGTCTCTACGCTCCTCTCTTTCTTCAAGCTCCCAACCTCTCTCAATTCTCGTTCTTGTTTCCCCGTCGCCGTTAGGCAGCTTCTCTGGTGCCGGATCTGGTAGAAGGGTAAGGGGAATCCATTGGTAAGGTTAGATGTTTAATTCGCTAGTATCTGGGTAGTATCTGATTGTGTTTTACTTACAATTCTAGACACCGAATTCCTTGACGGACGCTACTGCTGATCTTGCTGAGTAATTCTGTGGCGGTGAGCATATCCAGGTAAATGTTGTGCTCAACATTCTCTACCTCTGTGTTTTTGCGAATTAACAATGGATTGGTATGGATGTGGTTTTGATATTGTGAAAGTTTGGGAATTATTTCCCCTGTGTATTCTGGTGAGATGTTTTGCAAAAGGGTTTGAATAAATGTTTTGGGAGACTTTCTTTGAATTGGTTATTGGATTGTTGGTACCTCTTGGTGCTCCGTATAAATTGTTGGTGCCTTTATGGCGCTCCGTGTAATTATTGGTACTATGTACCCCGTGGATATTCTTGTTACTTTTGCCTGCAGACATTACTTGCAGTTAAGCTCTAATGATCTACTCCTTTGGGTCTTAAGTTACCTTCTGGGGGGTGTGCACACTTAAGGACGTAGAGTGAGGTGGAATTCTGATTGTTGCGACCCAATTTGGGGGTCGTCCGTGTAAACCATTGATTTGATTCTTGGAAAGTTCTCCCCCAAAATGTTTTACTAATGGTGGTTTGGTGTTGGTGAAACTGATTAACGTTCTGGTGTGAGTTAACGTTTTGCAAATGTAAAATGAGTTTCAAAATGTATTTTACAAGTTGAGGCAATGTTTACTCAGTTTTGCTGATTTGCGCGATCCCTTCGCGTTTTCTATTGTTGTTTTATGATCGCAGGTACTCATGGCTGAATTGGGGATTGGGACACGCTGCCACATAGCTTAGGATGACTGGATAATTACTTCGCATAATTTCGAGTTGAGTTATGTTTTGGAATTGCTATGTTTTACACGTTTTGGAAACGTTTTGGTATTTGGTTAGTAGTTTAAAGCCTGAGCACTCTTCGTTAGAGTGTGGCGGTAACACCTTTTGGATTTTGTTATTCCGCTGCTATTAAGTTGAAGTGTTTTACTGGTATTGTTCTCTAAGAAGTTTTGGTTATGACAGAGATTTACTTTCTGTATAAGAGATCTTTGGATAGTGTTTTTGTTATCATTCGAGGTACTAAGTTATTGCAATGATTCTTCTTTGGTTGCTAAGTTATTATGTTTATTTTGGTGTTGATTTGGTTCTGTTTTCGCTTGTAAAGGTGCATATCAGGACCTGTCCGAACGTCCGTCCGGACATCCATGTTCGGACAGGCCCCGAGATTTTAATAAGTTTTCTCTGTTTTGTCGTGTCCGAACTTCTGTTCGAACTTCAATGTTCGGAGAGCATGCGAGGATGAGGTCGACTTGCAAGTCTCGACTTATGTCCGAACTTGCAAGCTCGGACCAATGTTCGGACACGCCGCGTAAGAATTTTTGGACTTTGAAACGACTTGTGTCCGAACTTTGATGTCCGGACACAAGTTCGGACGTCTTTGGTTTTCAAACTTTTCAACTCTCAACTTGTGTCCGAACATCGATGTCCAGACACAAGTTCGGACCTAGCTTGTTTTGCACTTTAGGGGCTCGTTTGGAGTCCGTTTTCGAAGCCGTTTTCACCGTTGGATTTGAAATTTAATAACCTATGTTTTAAGGCAAAATCCAGGGTGTTATAACAAATGTTGCACGTGAATGGGATTAAAAACAAAAGGCTGCATGTGAAGACTTTGGTGTGGATAATCTTTTACGAGATGAATTTTCCCACCGTGGGTAACCTATTGGACATGTGCTCACATGGGCCGCATGGATATGATAACAACAATTAGCAATACATGCACATTAGAAGTGGGCTGATAGTAACGGGCTGCAGTCACGAGAGATCGGTCGAGCATATATATGTATAACAGACGACGAGAGAGGGGACGCTCGAGAAAGGGGGGCTTGCGCCTCTAACCCCATTCTCTTTGTAACCAGAAGCAACCACCGTCCACAAATCATCCTCATACCACCATCGCATCCACCATCCATCTTCATCCGTATTCCCCATCGCACACTAACGTACCAAACCACTATCACCACATTCAAGTCTTCACCACCACCGGACCATCTCGCCACCACATTCACACCACCCGATCATCAACATATCACCACCACTTCCACATATTATCATCGGTTATGTCTTTCTCTTTTATTTATATCATTTTTATGTTTATTTTTGAGTAATTAATTTAACTCCCCGGATTGGGGTAGCAAACCGAATATTTATATTTATTATGTAATCTTTTTACTAATTCATTAATGCAGTAGTTTAATTCCAATTCTTCATCCGCTTTAATTCTCTGATCAATTATTAAAGTTATATTTGTAGTTTTCTAATCAACACGCGAGAGCTGAGATAGTAAACAAGACATAGGAATTAAACCTGATTAGCGACTAGAAGCGTGATCCCGCCTATAGGTTAATCGGTCTCAAATAGAAACTGTTCTTTATGCGATTGGTTGTGTCCGGGTTAGAGCATTAGTCTGCTGCTAGTTCTAGCAACTGGTTAGGATTCGTTAGACTTAGCCGTTGACGAATTGATTATAGTTTCTAAGTTTATTGCAGAATTAGAAAAGAATTTATTAATAGATTAAAAAGTGAAGGTTTGCAGAACAATCCGGGGTGCTTCCTTTTATTTGTAGTTTTATTCTTTATTTATTTACTCAATTTATTTTATTTACTTTATTATTTTATGTTAGTTTGTTGAGTCATTTATTTTTATTAAATTTATTAAAACCTTAAAAAGTGGCGTTTCCTGTTTTCTTAGTTTAGTTTCTCAGTTAGTAAATAAATTGTCAGTTAATTGAACGAGGTCCCTGAGATCGACAACCCACTTAATCACTATACCCGCAAAATGATAGGTACACTGCCCAGGTAGAAGTAGTCACATATTTCTGCTCACAGTCCTCAAGGTTACATTGCATCTCCATGCACAATTCCCTCTCCTTACATCATCATTCCCAACTTGAACAAATATATATATGCATTACTAATCATACTCTTAACATTTGCATCTTTTCTCCTTCATTTTGACCACTCTAGGTTCCTCTTAAACACTTTCATCTTCAACATCTAAGTCCTCTCATTACCATCAAGGTTATACTCACTAGTTCACATCTAAACCTCTCAAAACATTCTTACAACATTCTCCTACTAAATTTTTGCTCCATCCAATACATACCTTATATCTTAATCATGGTGTGTTTAATCCACCCATTCAACCTCAAACTCCTCCTAATAAGCACTAGGTCATCCTAAATCTCAAGGTCACCTTAATTCCTTCACTTCCACCAATTTAACTCTTAATAACTCCTAGTACAACCTAGATCATAAAAACCCACAACAACCACTAAAACACTTTGTTTTCCACTCAAATTTCGCCATAGCTTCTCTAGTATATTATCATGCCCAAACACATAGTTTTTCATCCCTTAACAACTTAAGACAATCCAATCCTCAATGGATGTTCTCAAAACACCAATTACACTCATATACATTAATAGATATAACAATGCATAAACCTTAAATTGTATAGCACTAAGGCTCTTAAATGCTATGGCTCTTAGGCCCTTAAATGACATGACTTTAAACACTGAATTTCCCACATATAATAGCCTTCAACCTGTAATTACACCCATCAATCTCATAGTAGTTATAATGCTCTTAAAATCCTTCTTAAGCTTATCTTACTAACTCATTTCTCATTGGCTCCTTAATCACAAGTTCACAAGCTTGTTCAAATCCTTTTTCCTAGGTTATATAACCCATTACATAATGTAAGCTTTAAGGTACATTTAGTATTTATCTAAATCCCATCCCTTAAACAATAAACCACCTTGAGGTAAGACATTTACCTTTTTTTCAAGCTTTTCTCTCAATTTCCTCCTTTGGTTTCCTTGATGGAAAATCGGCCAAGGACCTTAATTCCTTTGCGAACCTTCTAACCAACATTAAATTAATGTAATGAGTGCTAAGGAACATGCCTAGACTCATGGAAATCATTCATAGGCTTACAAGAATTGCTTAATGCACTAAATGGGTGATTACCTTTGAAGTTTGGAATGAACTTGATAAGGAAGAAAGGCAAGACCCTTCTAGTCCTTTGGAGGTTGATACAAGGCTAGAACAATGGCAAGACAAGACTCCCACGAGAAGTAAATTTTTGGTAATGCACAAGAGTGAAGGAAACTTGGTTTTTCTTTCACTTTCCTTACCTTGAATGAATGAAGAAGCAAAGGAGCTCTCCAAACTGAATTTTCCCCCTTCAATGGAGTTTCTCCATGGCATAAAACTTGAGCTTTTGAAATTTTGAAAAGATAGAACTAAAGGGCTTGCTCCAACTAAGAATAATCTATGCTTAGTTTTTGATTTGGAGCAAAAATGAGCATTTGGTGAGCAAGACAAGGTGGAGTATGAATGGAGCTGTAACTCATGGTTTTCTTGAGAGGAAGAAGAAGAAGAATACGGTGGAAGAAGAAGAAATGAAGAAGTGAGGAGAGAGAAGAGGTAAAGGTGAGATATTTTCCTTATAAAGCAAAATAGTATTCTACTTTAATTTCCTTCTTCTTTCTTTAATTGGCTGGCTCATGTGGTGACTCCCCACCTTCAAAAACTGGCCCCCATTGCTTATTAAGGATATTTATGGTCTTTGTTGACCGAAAAATTAAGTAAAGTTGACTAAAGTCTAAACTAGGTACTATTTGGGCACTATTCATAATTAATGCACAAATTTGTGAAATTTTGGTTTTCCATTGATACAGGCTTGCTAAAGTGATAATAAGTAGTAAACAAGTTGATTAAGGTGTAATCATGGGCATTTAGCCACTCAAAACCTTCTTCTAAGATAATTTTTCAAAAATGTGCTTTAAGAGTACTTAAAGCACAATTTGTGTTTAAACTTGTTTTTGAGCATGGTTTTCTTTGGTAATTGATTTACATGTCCATTAGCATGTTAATAAGGTCTTAGAATGACATTTGGGTGTTAATAATGTTACTCCAAGTTTAAAGCATGTTTTTTCTTAAATTGCTCTTATGGCGTTTCCTTGTATTTTCTTTGGGTTAGATTGTCTACCAATGTTTATAAGGTATGTTTTAGCCTTATTACATTATAAATTGATGTTTAATTATCATACTTAGGTTTGGGGTATTCATTATGCTTCAATCTTTCAATTTATGGTGTTAATGTATATATATGATAATTTTGTTATGCATCAACTCAAACCAAAACTTAGTGGTCCAAAATGGCTAGCACTACTAGAAAATAGTAGTGTACCTACGGTAATTGCCTACGGAATAATTCCGTAGGTAATTACCGACGGAATACCTACGGTTTATAATGTCAACCCTTAGTTAATCAGTTACCTATGGAATACCAATGGAATTCCAACCACAAATTTACCAACGGACGATTCCATAGGTAAATTTGAAGGGAAAAGTGTGGGAGACTAGCCGGTATTGGCGCGTATATTGCCAACAAATTACCTACGGATATTTTTCGTAGGTAAATAGGCGGGATTTAGAAAAAAGGCTACCGTCAAATTACCATCCAGCAGGCAAGTGATCGTATCAGTTCAAACGCTGTCGTTTAATTGATATGTTTACTGACGGACGATTCCGTCGGTATTTAATAAGATCAAACATTATCGTTTTATTAGTACATAGTTACCGACAGACATAATTCGACGGTAAATTCTGCTAGAAAATTACCTATGGACTTTGTTCGTCGGTAATTACTTCTTTATATATGTAACTGGCGAGAAAAAAATGATGTCGTTTTATGAGATGAATACCGACGGAAAATTCTGTCGGTAAATTCTGCTAGAAAATTACCTACAGACAATGTTCGTCTATAATTGCGTCTCAATATATGCGACAGGCGAGAGTATAAACACTGTCGTTTTATGAGATAAATACTGACAAATATTCCTTCGGTAACGTCTGCTAGAAATTTATCTATGGACTGTGTCCGTCGGTAATTACTGCTCTCTATATACAGCACGGGATAGTTCTTACCAAAGAAAACACCGTCATTTTTATCTTATTGTTACTGACGGAATTTTCCGTCGGTGATTAGTGGTCCAAAACTACCTACGGACTCGTTCCATCGGTAAAGGCCCCGTTCGACCACGACGAATCGTCGGCTTTGCATGATTTGCCCATATTAAGCTGCAACACATGCGTGCGATTTCCCATGGAGCATAGGAGCATTAAGCTGAAAATGGGCCTTTATCCTAACACAGGTTTACCCTGCGTTCACGTTCTATAAAGCTGCTCCGTCACAAAACATAAGCACAACATTACCCTTTTACCCCGTCACTATGGTTGCGGCTTGCCCTACTCTTCTTGAAACACATTTGCAGACTTTCCCTAATTGGTGTTCGCATAAGGTGAGTTCTTCAACCTTCCTCAAATTTCTATTTATTTGTATAATATCTATGTGCGTCTGAATTCAAATTCTTTTCTCAGTGTTGTTGCTGGAAGAATATGTAAGTGCACCACCATAAACGTAAGAATCATAATCAGGATCAGCCACCTTTAACTCCTCCAGATACCATTTTCAAATCCTTCCCGGGGAAGAAGAAGAAGAATGATATAGGGAGGCGGAGTGGAGACGGAAACGACGTCGATGCAGAAGAAAGAGGAGGAGAGAAGGGTGGGAGACGATCATCAATACGCAGATTCAAGAAATTGAAACCCTCAAAGAGCTTGAAGCACCTGCACTTCTATCTCCACCATCACCATCAAGAGCAGCAGCTTTCTCCCGTCAACAGCCAGTTCATCACAGAAAAATCAAAACAGAGAGGGGTGTGTTATACCCAAAATTTTAACCCCCCGGAAGAGAGTCTCCACTAATAGGATAGTTTGGTCAAGTAGCGAGAATTCCCAGTTCAATCGGCACATTTCAGAGTGCTAGGGACAGCTTAGTAATTTTCAAGGGCATTTTAGTAATTTTTCATGGCTCCTAAGCCCCCTATGAGCTTTCTCTCTCCGCCGAAAATGGCTTAAAACAACTTGAAATGCTTTGAAATTTTAACCCATGATATAGGATGACATTTTGAGCATGATGGTATTGGAATTTTGATTTTTCGAATTTCCAACAATTTTCTAGTAATTTCTGATTGAATCTGACGAGAAATTGAATTTAAAAATATTTCAATATCCAAAAAATTCGATTCCACCTTGGAAAAATCAGAAATATAATCCTTTATCCATGTTTAAAATTTCATAGTCAAATTCCTTTTAGAAACCCTTGAGCTAAAACGTCGGTAAATCTCGGTTTTTACCGGATTTTTCTATCTTTAAGGAAGCCTATATAAGAAGCCTTATCCCATGATCAAAGGAGAACACTAAGAACCCTAGAAAGTCAGAAAACCTAGCCGTCACAAGTCCGCCATGTTTTTACACATTCAAGCACCAAAATCACATCAAAAATCCCCCGAAATCACCACCTAAACATACTTTTCAACTCCCAACACATCAAAAATCATCAAACATCAACCAAACCACCTCTAAAATGTGAAGAGCATCATCAACAATCAACAACCAGAAGCTCGGGTCGAACTCAATCCGGAACCGGCATCATCGGAGCCTCCAAAGAATCCCAACATGAAGAATCATCTTGAATTCAAAGGTAAAACAGGTTATAATTCTACTTTTCTAACTCCCCTCAACCTTATTAACTCTCTGTTAAATTTTGGGATCGAACTGACCTCTTTTAGGCTCCCGGATTACTATTTGTTTGTGTTATTAGTCAATAACTTGCTCACCAAGTTTACCCTAAAATTCAACCTCAAAACTAAAATTTGAAGTCACCAACGGGTTTAGAATAACATTAGGAGCATACGCTCAAAATTTGAGCAAAACAAACCACCCGGAACCCTCAAAACGAGCCCGTTCGGTAGGCGTCCGCAGCCGTGGACACCCTGTCCGAGGCCCCGGACGTGGTGTCCGAGGCCACGGACGGGAATTAATATTTTTTGTTTGATTATTTTAACTCTGTAGATGATGTCCGGGGTCACAGACCTTATGTCCAGAGTCCCGGACACTAAAAAACTGTGTTTTTGCTATTTTACTGTTATAAGTCTGTGGTCACGGACAGAAGAACTTTTGACCTAATTCAAGTCCCGAAGCCCTTATTTAGGTTAGTTTAATTTACTATTTCAATTTCTGTCTAATAATGTTAAAAAACACAAAAAAAAAGCAGAAGCCGCCTCCTTTAGTAAATCATCCTTAAGTTAAAGCCGTAAATGACTAAGTAGAGGAAAAACGACTTAGATGGGTAATGAAAGTAATTTGAACCCTAAGTATGTCGAATATCAAGCCCCCGAACTCGAACTCACCTTTCCTAATTTACCCTATGTCAAAATTAGGTGGCGACTCTAATTATGTTCCAGTGAGCTAACTTAGGATTTAATAACTAGTGTTATATGACATAGTTGTTAAGCTTAGGTTATAAGGGGACCTAGAATCCAACCAGATCCTAATCAACCTGAATCAACACAGGATAGGGTTAAAAAATCAAGGCTCACAGACTGGCGAATCCTCTGGGGATAACTTCTTAATATTAACTTGGTTTTAATTTTAAGAAAAAGGGCTTAACTCGAAAAATGTTTATTTATGGCTTTATTACATTGTTTGTTTACTTTTGTGCGTAATTTAAATATCTGTACTTTTGTATCATATGAGAGCGAGGGTCCACATAAACCGATTTCACCCTGGGACCCGTTTGAGGGTCCCTGTCAGGGACTCACACCTTTTAGGTGTTATGAATAAGTGAGGGAAAAGAGGAGGGTGTCGTCTAACCACACCCCCTTAATACCTGGGCTTAGCCCCAAGCATTTTTCTGGCAGTGTCCTTACCTAGCCTTGTTTGGTCATTCAAAAACCCGACCATAGACGCATACCTTCAGGTGATGTGAAAAAAGTGGGGAAGCCCAAAGAGAATAACGTGCAACCCCTATTCCTTTGTGGTGACCTGGGCCCATGCCCCAAGCACCTCTCCGGATCGATCCATACCCAATTTGGTTGAAGCGTCTAGTGAGGACATGTTGAACTTGTGTGGGCCTTGTCTGCTTGTATGATTGGCCCACTGCCAGCCTAGAAATTGGTAGGAACTCTTCCTATATCAACTCAGCCCAACCTATAATTCACGGCTTAATAATTTGCGGCCCAAAGGCCCTGTTTGATTTGAATTAGTGAATTGTTTGTCCGGGCTTTGGCCCAAACCCTTAGATTTAGGTGATTTCTCTTTCGGTCCAATTTGAATTATCAATTTACTTCTAGGCCCATGAAAAACAAATCTACTTAAAGCAGTCCATAAGACATGAAAATCAATCAGGCCTTTCCGTTTTGGCCCAAAAGCCCATTCTAGTCTAGGTAAACTTCTTGTTCGAGCTCTAGTCCAAAGTCCTAGATCTAGGTATCATTACTTAGGCCCATTCAGAACCATTTGTTTAGCTTTTCGGCCCAAGTTCCAATCTAGACCATGGTTTTAAAATCATTCAAAATCCACGTTCCTCAAACACATTCCGGCCCAAGGACCCCACTTATAACTCATTCCATCTTGGCCCATAGACCAATTCATAGTTTCGGCCCATGAACTTCTCTCCCAATCTGAATTTCGGCCCATACCTTAAAACATTTGAATTCAAGATAGTTTGCAAAACTCATCCACTTCAATTTCTGGCTTAGAGGCCTAACGAGAATTTCCAATGAATCTTAGACTTCAAAGTTTCTTTCTCGGCCCAGTGGCCCATTCACAGCCCATGTGGCTTCCTTCAGCCCGTATGCATCACTTCCAGATTAAGGGCATTCAGACCCACACATCCATTCTAGTCTAGAAGTCCCTCTGGCCCATACGTCCTACTTCTAGCCTAAACACTTTCTGGCCGAAGCGCCACCTTCCTAAATCATTCCGGCCCAAGTGCCACATCCTCAAATACTTTTTGGCCCAAGCGCCACATTTTCAACCACTTTCTGGCCCAAGTGTTGTATTCTCTAAACATTCCGGCCCAAGCGTCACAACCTCACAACATTCCGGCCTTAGTGTCGCATTCTTATAACATTTCGGCCCAAGTGCCAACCCACTTATGAATCATTCTGGCCTGTGCGCCTCACTTTCAATTCATCCAGGCCCAACTGCCAATCCACATTCATGAAACCATTTCAACCCATGCACCTCACATTCAGGCCCAAGTGCCTCATGCGTCATCCATAGGCATTCCTAGTTCACCATTTTGCAGAGCCTACTAAGATTCCAAGAAGAAGACGAACACAGTCATCTTAGCAACATCCCGGCGGTCAAGAGCTCACCAACATCAGACGGTTCAGCAAGGTTCAAATTCAATAGAAAGTTTAGGGTTCCCATGCATTCTACTGCATAGCCTGCCATAACAATCATCTTTCAAATGCATCACTCATAGTTTTTAAAGAATGATTGTTTTCAAATCACTAATAAAAAGCATCGATTTTGTTAAATCATCAGCTTTCTCATGTTACAAATAAATGACTTTCTCAAGTCTAGACGGTATTAAAAAAAGATTTTGCTTCACATAAGTTTCTATTGAGAAGATGGTTCATGAAATAATCATTTCCCAACAAAGGAATGCAAAGACTTGTATTTTGTTTCCAAAAATTTGAACATGTCTTGCCAAACCCCACAGCTTTTCCCGAGACATCCAAACAACCCACAAAGCGGTTTCAAATCCACATCTTTTAAATTGTCGTCATAAACGCCAAATCAATACTGGGGGCAATCTGAGTTTAGGTTTGCCATCTTTCATCTTTCGTTTAAATGTGAGAACAAGTCTCTGAGTGAAAAATTCACGAGAGTTCCTTGAGCGGTAAAACCAAGAGTGAAAGAGCGTGTCATTTTTACACGACTCCGGTGAGACCACATTCAAAGGTGAGGTAAATGGCATAACTCCAACCAAAAGAGATAATTTGTAAATTTACTCTTAGACCTGTGAAAAGTAACAAAGAACGGATACACAACTATCAGGAATGACAAAGCACCTAGGTACAGCACCACATAGCCAAAAGCTTGTAAACCCTGTCATTAAACCCTAGGCACCCCCGCTGAGCCTTTCATATATCCCTTTTCGATATTATGAACTCCACAAAATAACCCGACATGTGATGAATTACTGACCTGGTGACCAAAGGAAGCAAGGAGCCGGATTCTCAGATAACAATCTAATCAGTCCAAAGAAGCGATGCCGCTATCAGCATGACGAAGCGATCCGCAAATGGTCCCAAAGTGACACAGGGTCCAGAGAGCTCACATCAAAACAGCTCTCAAAACTCAAAACCGGGAAACACAAGAACCCCGAAGGCAAAGTCAAGAAAGGATAAAGCAAAAAGGCAAACCCGAAGTGCCACGAAGAAATCCAAATGACTAAAAGAGAAATGGTATAAAGGACAACTTCAAAAGTCCGGGTCCAGAAGCTCGAAAACGACGTCAACACGAAGCAGCTAGACGACTTCAAGACAAGGAAGATGAATGCGAGAGAAGACACAAGTTGCAGCTTTGGTCACCCATTTAAGCTCCACATACCTCAAATATCCCCTCCATGATCCCGTCGTCTTTCATCACACCCCATGGCCACGGTATAAGCTTTAAAGACTTCTGACTTGATAGTTGTGTATCTAATCACCTGAAAGTAACAGATCCAATGCGTAAATCCATCAGATGTCAAATTCTATGGTCTAGAAGTTGTGACCGTAAGCAGGAAACAAGTGCAAACGTCAAACACGGTGAGTGCTAGTTAGGAAGCACCACATCAAAACATAAGCCTTGACCCTGTGAGGACGAGACTCATTCACACGTTTAATCAAAGAAAATACTGGGGGCAATCGATCGTTCCGATCGATCGCCATGAACTCTAGCTTAGATTGTCCTAAGGAAAAAATACTAGGGACAATTGTTGGTTCCATCAATTGCCATGACAACACCAATTGAAACCCAAAGCTTGAGCACCACCATCCCACCACAGGCACACATAAACACTTACCACCACACACACACTCTCAAGCCCGTCGTTAGCCTTACCTCCACAAAAACATCAGCCCGTCATAACCCTGACCACCATCCAAAATCACAACCCAATCCCAGGTCTATCACAAATCCTAAACACCAGCAAAAGCCTTTAGCACCATAACAAACACCACACACTTCCACCAACGGCATGTTCATTTTCTAAGAAACAAATTGCAGCTATGAAATTCTTAGTCAGGAAATGATCATTTCACTGTCCTTTTTCAGCAGAGTTTTTCTCAAGCATTGCCATGTTTGGTACATTTTTCAACAGTTCCTTGTTTTGGACAAGCTTCCAACAAACACTTTAGTTGCATTTTACAACTTTTGCATAACACCTCAACATTGCCACGTTTGGCACCTTTTCCAGTTTCTTGTTTTGAACGAGTATCTTTCATATATTTTGATTGCATACATCTTATCATCACTGCCATGTTTGGCACTCTAGTAATCAGTTTTCAACATTTGCATAAGACCATCACTTCAACAGTCTTGCACCTTCCAGCACCAGAGTAGAAGAACTCACCCGAGTAGAAGAACTCACCCAAGTAGAAGAACTCACCAGAGTAGAAGAACTCACCCAAGTAGAAGAACTCATCAGAGTAGAATAACTCACCAGAGTAGAACTCACCAGAGTAGAAGAACTCACCAGAGTAGAAGAACTCACCCGAGTAGAAGAACTCACCAGAGTAGAAGAACTCACCCGAGTAGACGAACTCACTTGAGTGGAAGAACTCGACCCCATACCATTTTTCGATCACTTTTAGGTAGTCAACGCCTTAGAATAGCTTGACGTCACTTCATTTCACTTTAGGTAGTCAACGCCTTAGAATAGCTTGACATCATTTTCATCACTTTAGGTAGTCAACGCCTTAGAATAGCTTGACATCATTTTCATCACTTTAGGTAGTCAACGCCTTAGAATAGCTTGACATCATTTTCATCACTTTAGGTAGTCAACGCCTTTGAATAGCTTGACATCATTTTCATCACTTTAGGTAGTCAGTGCCTTAGAATAGCTCGACAAAATATCATCATTTCAGGTAGTTGGGGCCTTCGAATAGTTCAACAACATCTCCTTCTCCTTTAGGTAGTCAGCGCCTTTGAATAGCTCGACACAACCCACTGGATTTCAAACGGCATACGAGGTCTTTTAGGATCCAAAATTTTCGGGTATCACTCAAGCATCAACTAGCCTTTTCATTTCCATTACAAAGCCTAGTTGACGGGGGGCAATCTGTTATACCCAAAATTTTAACCCCCCGGAAGAGAGTCTCCACTTATAGGATAGTTTGGTCAAGTAGCGAGGATTCCCAGTTCAATCGGCACATTTTAGAGTGCTAGGGACAGCTTAGTCATCTTCAGGGGCATTTTTAGAATTTTAAGGCTCCTAAGCCCCCTATGAGCTTTCTCTCTCCTCCGAAAATGGCTTAAAACAACTTGAAGTGCTTTGAAATTTTAACCCACGATAGAGGTGACATTTTGAGCATGATGGCTTTGGAATTTTGATTTTTCAAATTTTTAATAATTTTCTAGTAATTTCTGATTGAATCTGACGAGAAATTGAATTTAAAAATATTCCAATATCCAAAAAGTTAGATTCCACCTTGGAAAATCAGAAATATAATCCTTTATCCACGTTTAAAATTTCATAGTCAAATTCCTTTTAGAAACCCTTGAGCTAAAATGTCGGTAAATCTCGGTTTTTACCGGATTTTTTATCTTTAAGGAAGCCTATATAAGGAACCTTATCCCATGATCAAAGTAGAATGCTAAGAACCCTAGAAAGTCAGAAAACCTAGCCGACACAAGTCCCCCACGTTTTTACACATCCAAGCACCAAAATCACATCAAAAATCCCCCAAAATCACCACCTAAACACACTTTTCAACTCCCAACACATCGACAATCATCAAACATCAACCAAACCACCTCTAAAACGTAAAGAACATCATCTACAATCAACAACCAGAAGCTCGGGTTGAACTCAATCCGGAACCGGCATCATCGGAGCCTCCGAAGAATCCCAACGTGAAGAATCATTTTAAATTCAAAGGTAAAACAGGTTATAATTCTACTTTTCTAACTCCCCACAACCTTATTAACTCTCTGTTAAATTTTGGGATCGAACTGACCTTTTTTCGGCTCCCGAATTACTGTGTGTTTGTGTTATTAGTCAATAACTTGCTCACCAAGTTTCCCCTAAAATTCAACCTCAAAATGGAATCTTGAAGTCACCAACAGGTTTATAATAACATTAGGAGCATATGCTCAAAATTTGAGCAAAAAAATCCACCCAGAACCCTAAAAACGAGCCCATCCGGTAGGTGTCCGCAGCCGTAGACGCCCTGTCCGAGGCCCCGGACGTGGTGTCCGAGGCCACGGACGGGAATTAATACGGGAATTAATATTTTTTGAAATTTGATAATTTTAACTCGATAGTTGATGTCCGGGTTCACGGACCTTATGTCCGGGGTCCCGAACACTAAAAAACTATGTTTTTGCTATTTTCTGTTATAAGTCTGTGGTCACTGACAACAAGTCCGGGGTCACGGACAGAAGAACTTTTGACCTAATTCAAGTCCCGAAGCCCTTATTTAGGTTAGTTTAATTTACTTTTTCAATTTCTGTCAAATAATGTTAAAAAACACAAAAAAACAGAAGCCGCCTCCTTTAGTAAATCAACCTTAGGTTAAAGCCGTAAATGACTAAGTATAGGAAAAATGACTTAGAGGGGTAATGAAAGTAATTTGAACCCTAAATATGTTGAATATCAAGCCCCCAAACCCGAACTAACCTTTCCTAATTTACCCTAGGTCAAAATTAGGTGGCGACTCTAATTAGGTTCCAGTGAGCTAACTTAGGATTTAATAACTAGTGTTATATGACATAGTTGTTAAGCTTAGGTTATAAGTGGACCTAGAATCCAACCAGATCCTAATCAACCTGAATCAACATAGGATAGGGTTCAAAAATCGAGGCTCACAGGGTGCACTTACATATTCGGTGGAAGAGCAGCTAGAAGAACATGATTTGGGGAATTCTGTTTTTGGCGCTTACAGATTCGATGGATAGCAGCGTGTTCATGGTAAAAGAAGAGGGGTATCCTGGTCTTTCTGTTCGGTCTAAGTGCCTCAACGCAATCTCCATCATTGAACACGGAATTTCCAGAGTAACATTAATGTCCAAAATCAACAGCAAATCGCCCAAAGATTAATGTGCACTGTATCACGCCCAAATTTAGACGCCATGACCGAACGCCCCCAAAGATTGCTATACCGTTGTTTTTAGAAACTTTGAAACTTTATATATAACTAATAAACCAACATAATACAAATATTCTAAGTATCCTTATCCAAGTTACATGCAACCTGGACACCATAAGGTACATGAACTCCTTTCCAAATCTGAACCTTATCAAACACACTATTGTACATCTTAGCAACTAGAAAGGTAGAGAAATTGAATGTTTCATAGTTTAGATTCCAACCATAGCTATTTAAAGAATGACAAAGGTTTTTGAAAGCTAACAAATCCTGCCTCCCACCTTCTTCAGTCATCTCATTCCCAAAAATTCTTTCCTTCACCTCTTCGCGGATATTATCAAAGCAGATGCAGTAGATTCCTTCTCTAAGTGCAAGTTCTACTGCAATTTGAGCTTCTTTTATCACCGCCAAATGCACCTTACAGGTGCTACTTAAAATCTTGTTGAAAGCTTACACTGAAGTTCCTGTCGAGTTTCTCAGAAGACCACCAATCTGTATCAGAAAATCTTTCCTATTAAAGACTTCAAAACACATAGAGGTAATACCTGTCAGAGGAGGCCGTTAGGGAGGTAAATTTCCCATACAAGGTTGCTTCAGGGAAGAGGAGTCAATGTACGCTGCAATGAACGTTTGATTGTGGTCAATGGTAGTCCACCAAGCGAGGGTAGAATCATGTCTACACCTATTTCTTGCATCATAAATCACCCACATCATATTGGCCACTTCAGACAGCTTACTTTTTCCCCACTTTTTTGCTTTAAAAATGAACCAAACAATGATGGCTTCATTATCAGAAGAAGGGATATCTTGGATTTCAAGAACATTAGTCCACAAAGGTCCAACAACATAACATCTAAAGAAACTGTGAGCTTGGGAGTCTCGATCACCACAAAAGAAGCATTCAGTAGGACCCTGAATACGCTTCCCAATATTACCTTGGCAAGGAGTTATACCACTGAGAAATTTTCAAAGAACTAACCTTGCTCTCGGAGGACAAAGAGAGTGGAGGATCTTTCTTTTGATGAAGGAGCACTAATTATCAGATGAGGACTGTCCCTAAGTCTGGGATTGTTGAAGTAATTGAAATCCTGATTTAACATTGTGGGATATATCCTTTGACAAAAGCCAGATCCCATGATTATCCTGAAGAGTGATACCAGCCTTGAGAAGAGGTATGTTCGTCACCAATGATTTCCAAATTGGACTATCCTTATAAGTTGGACCAGCTTGGGTCATACAACTATTAGGGAAATACAAACTTTTCAATATAGCAACCAACATAGAGCTAGGCTGTGCCAAAACCCTCTATAACTGCTTTGTGAGAAGCGCTTTATTGAAATCCTCTAAAGCTCTGAATCCTAATCCTCCCTTATCATTCTCTTTGCACACCTTCCTCCATTTCAGCCAGTGAATAAACTTAGTACTCTTATTGCCTCCCCACCAGAAACCAGATATGATGGAGTTAAGCTTATTAATAATGGTTTTAGGGAGAAGAAAAAGAGACATCGTATAGCAGGGGATAGTTTGAAGAACACTCATCACCATAATAGATCGAGTAGCTTGAGATATAAGCTTAACCCAAGAGGAGATTCTCTTCTGGACTACTATGATGATATACTCATACATTTTCAATTTTTTCCTCCCAATCTTCAAAGGGAGACCCAAATATATAGATAAAAAAGGAACTTCAGCAACCCCCAAAGCGTTTGAGAGCTGTTCTTTGAGAGGCGGCAACAATTTCTTACTAAAGACAATCTAAGATTTCTCCAAATTCACTTGGTGACCTGATGCAAGAAGAAACTTGTTCACACTGTCATTCAAGAGGTTAACATTTCCTAATGAAGCCACCCCAAAGAAAATGATATCATCCGCAAAAGCTAAATGAGATATAGAAGGACCTCCTGACTTCATTTTAATTCCTTTGTATTCTTCTTTCATGTCAGAGTGGTTAGAGAAGCTCGTCAAGGCTTTCTGAACTAGAATAAACAGAAGAGGAGACAAAGGGTCTCCCTATCTTATACCCCTCGTCTGCCGAAAGAGATGACCAGGAGACCCATTAAGAAGGACAACACATCTGACCGAAGAGATACAATTCATAACAGGTGTGAGCCAATTAGGAGGAAAACCATAGCAATCAGAATCTTATGGATGAAACTCCATTCTAATCTGTCATATGCTTTACTCAAGTCCGTTTTCAAGGCAAAAAAATGTTTTTGTAGCTTGACTCCTCCCCATGAAATGAAGTAATTCACCAGCTAGAATGATATTGTCAGTGATCAACGACCCTTAAAAAACCAGATTGATTCTCTGAAATAATCGACGGAAGCATCTTTTGAAGTCTTATAGCCAAAACTTTAGAATAAGAGTGATGAAGTAGTCATTGAACCCATCAGGTATAGTTCTCCCTCTAAGAATAGCTAACACCGAATCTGAAATTTGAGAACCTAAAATTTGCCAATAAGTTTTGAAGAATTTTCCATCGAAGCCATTTGGACCTGGAGATTTGTTTGCCCCAAGAAGCTTAGCTGCCTCCACCACCTCTAACACAGTGTAGAAGAATTCAACTCGTAAATGAAGTTAGAAGACAATCTTCCTCTAACTGTCCTCAAATCGAATCTCCTTTAGGAGAGGAAGAAGTGAAAATATTCTGAAAGTAATCTCTCGAGATGTTTTTAGATTCAGACCATTTGTAACACATCACTTGGTTAGAATCTTTGAGCCCGCATATACTGTTAGCTCTTTGGTTATAGGAAGCTTTAGAATGGAAGTAGCTAGTATTCTTGTCCTCTGATTTCACCCACTAATCTCTACACCTCTTCTCCACCAAATCTCTTCTTTCACAGCCAATTAATCAATATCTGTTGGTTATATTTATTTAAGTAATAAATAAAAGATAATATTTATTTGTTAAATATTAGTTACAACCAACGTCAAATAATATTGATAAGAATATTTGTTATTCTATCTCTTTCTGTTATGATTATATGTAGAGACTCGGAATTAGTTTCCAGTAACTGAAAAAATACAGAAACCCCAGTTCCCACGAATACACAGAGAGAGCAGTGTTAGGGTTCTTAGGTCGTGGAGTGTGGGGAGTGCTGCTGGGGCTTCCTCCACCTGGTAGACGCGAAGGAGTCAACAGTTGCTGTCAAAGAAAGACGATCCGGTTGACAACGAGCAAAAGAACGATCCTACCTATTCCGCTGCGCTCAGAGGTAGGTACCCTAATCTGGATACAATTTCTAACAATATCCATCAGTAGCCTCTTCCTATTAGTATCTGCTCCCAGAGAAGGAACTCTTTTAGTCAGACTTTCCAATTCAGCCCTCTTCTTATGAATCTTTCAATTGATTTGAACAAATGGCCTAAAATGTTGAACAAATGGTTTAAAATGTTAAAAATGGTTTAAAATGTAAAACAAATGGTTTAAAATGTTGAGCAATGTGTATGCTAATATTAACATGTAACTGATATTTAAAAATGGTGAAAAATAGAAATTGTATAATTACGATAAAAAGATATTTAATAGAGATAAATTTTTTAAAACTGTAAATTATTAAAATAATTTTGAAATGAATAGAGAAATTAAATAATTTATATTATATAATTTTAAAGATAAAATATGAAAATAAAAACTAACATAAAATTAAAAATGACACATTAACAACCGGAAACACGCTACAATGTGCCTCGGGTTATATAGACGCTTTGCTACTTACTTCACGCTCTGCTATACCGTTGTTGCAGGCGAGCGTTCTCGGTGAAATGTTGTCATTTGTAGACATGGTTCCGTCGGTAATTCTATTAGTCCAGCGGTGTCGTTTTACTAAAATATACACCGACCGATTTGTCCACCGGTAAGCTTGGTAAAGTTATAACGCATTGCTTTCTTCCTCGCGTCTGCTCTCTTCTATTTTCTACCCTGCAGAAGTCTATCTCGAATTCTCCATCGTTCTCTCGCACATCCGAATCATTGAAGAACTCCTGTGACCTCTCTCCCGCTTCTGATCCATCGTTCTCTCGCGGTTCTGATCCATTGAACAGCTCCGTCGTTCTGTCGCGCTGGGTATCCCATTGAAGAACTCATCTCTAGTTCGTACACCAAAGTGAAGAGGGGCTGAAATCGGAGGAATAGAAACCGGTAATATACTCAAAACTTATTTGATTTTTCTATCGCACCTCATATGTTCCTCCACATGACATTGCTAATGAAATTTCCTTGCCTCCACATGTTGATTTTTCCTAATTCAGATTGTGAACATTCTGTTCAAAATCAAACCTAATTTTCCGCCCAAATTGTCAATCCTGATTATGCTTACAATTATATTGTTGTTACTATGCGTTATCATTTACAAGCTTCGAAGAAAAGTCCCAGTTTATGTTTATAAAGCTTCGAGAAAGGAGGCAAAGGTAGGAAAAATTTCTAAAGCTTCCGGGATAGCAAATGGGTGGATTTGGTACAAAGTCTAAACACAGTTGCAGAAATTTATAAAACCAAACTCACTTATAGATGCAACACAACAAGTTGAAAAAATTAAAAAATAATAAAAAGAAAGAAACTACATAAGGAATTTAAAACTTCCAGTGTAATTGGAATTAGGACCAAACAAATTTATGAAGAAAAGATACAATCTCCTTAGTTTTCTAATACAAACAAGTTTGCAACAGCTCCTTGATCAAGTTCCGAAAAATTGAAACGGCAAGTTCTACTACACTGCGGATGGTCTTGACATATCTTACAGGAGAAAATGAGAAATTTAAGTCTGGCTTTTGTATAGTTTGTCCATAGAAACCCTTACGTATCAAGGAACCAAGTACAATTCCACTGGAAAACACAGGGCTCTTGGAAATCGATACCATTTCAGATGCCATACAATGGATCATTCATAAATTTTGCAATCTTAAATTAGCACAAGCATATGATGTTAAATTGGGATTTTTTAGGCACTTTTGCACAGTGACTTGAACCTTAGTATCAACTACAACTTCAATGTTGCTAGAAAAAAAAGGTGATGCATCAACAATATGAATAATAAAGTACCTATGCAGTTAAGGTCAGTTTTGAGGTGCTAAGTGAAGACAAACCCTTGCTTTGCTAAAACTACAGCTATTTCTTCTGTTTATATGCCTTGAGGTGTTCATCTGATTTTCCTTGATTTTAAAGAGCCTACGAAGCCTTGTTAAAACTCATTCCTCATTTACTGCCATGTAGTCAAATACCTAAGAAGTTCACTGTTTTTCAGTTTTATTTAAATCATGAGCGGCCTCTGTTTGATTGTCTTGAAATTTTTGACATTATCACTTAAGTAGTGACGCTGCATAATACACGGTTTTGCTCAGTATCATACTTTTGTAGGCCTATAAAGCACACTTTAGGCGTAAATTGAGAAATATGGTGCAAAACCAGTCTTTAGTTGCTTCTGCTATGTTCCTGAAAACAAAAGAAGCTTCCAGCGGATCAAATATAAATGTTCTATTCTTCATTTTGCTTCCTTATGCTTCATTTTTCAGAGCATTATGCTGTCACATTTAAAGGTTGATTCACAGCCTGCTTAGAACACTTTCTGGAACCAGAATTAAACCCTGGGTTGAGGTCAGTTTTGTAAGATGGAATTGGAACCAGAATTAAACCAGTCTTGAATTGGTCCTCATAGGTTTCAACTTGATCTTCATATGCTTTAACATAATCTTTGTATGACTTCACTTCATCCTTATATATTTTTTTGAATACTCTACAACACAGCCATCACAAATCCAACCCGTTGTCACTACCTCTAGAATCTAGATGTTAGAAAAACTGACATTTAAAAATAGTTTATACATAAACACACAGACACACTCCCTTCTACTGAAAATAAATGAAATACCCCAAACCTTAATATATTGTTTAACCACTTAAATATGGTGTATTAAGACTAAAAAGAGTCTTAGAAACATTAGTAAACAAATTTAAACGAAAGAAAACACAAAATGTGCTTTAAAGTCAATAAGAGCCAAAATGTGCTCTAAGCTTGGGATAAACTTGGTTAAGACCTAATGAACTTACCAAGACCTCAATTATATACTAATGAACATATTAAATCAATTACCAAAGAAAACCAAGCTTGAAAATAAGTTTAAACACAAAATGTGCTTTAAGGAGTCTTAAAGCACATTTTTGAAAAATTGTCTTGTAAATGAGTTTTGAGTGGCTAGATGTCCATCATTACTCTTAAATACATATGTGTACTATATAATATCACATTTGGGTGTCTATATTAGTGGGAAATCAAAAATTTCACTTCTATGTTTGTTTTATGAATAGTAACTTTATAAGCTATTTTGTAACATATGTTTGTATAAGTAATTAAATTGACAAACAAAGACTATATTACCCTCCTACTATTTGGGGCCGGTTTTTAAGGTTGGTGACACACCACCCTTGTTAGCTTGTTAAGAAAATAAGTAAACTTAAGTACCCTTTTTACTTATAAGTATAAATATCTTCATAAAGCAAGTTCTATCTTATTCTCTCATTTCTTTCCTTGCTCACACGGTTTCCCACCTCTCTTCTTCCTTCTTCTTGCTGCTCTCACGGTAATACTACTACCTCCATTGAAACTCCCACTTTGATCTCTTGTAAAACCTTGCTCACTTGTCCAAATCAAAAACAAACACCACCAATCTCTTCCTCTCATCAAGCTTCATTCCTATCTTTTCAAAAGTCCAAGACAACCATTTCGGTGCCATGGAGTTTTCCATTGAAGGAGCTTGAGCTTGTATTTTTACATATTGTTACTCTCCTTGACTTCTAGGTAAGGAATCTCAAATAAAAACTTCATTTCCTCCTTGTTTTGTCATGTCCGAAAATATATTGAAGGAGCTTTTTATGTGACTTTGTTCTAGCTTCATTCCAACTTCATGGACTAGGTGGAGTCCTCTCTTGCTAGATATTCAAACTCTCTTCAAAGAGCAAGGTAAAACAACTACATAAATGTTTTTGAAACAATGTAAAACTAGGGTTTACAATGAGATGGAGCTTATAGCTTGAAACTCATTATAATGTGTGTATATTGTTTAGAACTTGTCAAAGAATCAAGTACTCTATCGGTTTTCTAAAGGAAACAAGAAAGAAGTTATTTTGCTAAAGAGGTAAATCTACTAACCTAATGTTGTTTTAATGCCTTAGGAGAAATGAGCTTATAAATGCTTATTAAAACTACCTAAAGAGCCAATGGTGAATGACTTAGTAAAGTGTTCTCAAGAGCTTAGTAAAAGGCATATGTGTTGTTGAGTGTATTTGCAGGTTAAAGGCAAATATATTGTGGAAATTCAGTGTTTATGATTTATGCACCTTAAGGGCCTAAGAGCCATGTCATTTAAGGGCCTAAGTGCCATGCAATTTAAATTGTGCACTATATTGTGATGTAGTGCTTTGTGAGTGAAGTTTGTGTATAATAAGTGCTTGATGGATTTTTAGTGTTCCTGGTTGTTTATTGGTAAAAACAATGTGTTTTGGTTTAGTAATGTTCTGGGAGAACCTATGTCGAAATTTGGGTAACAAATGTGAAGTTCTAAGTGTTAAAATGAGTTTGATAAGTTAAGGAGTATTTAAAATGGTTAAGTGATGTTCTTGTGTAAGAAACATGCATTAAGGTGATTTGGGATGTAACAAGGACTTAGGCATGAGCTTGAGATTTTAGTATGTACCAAAGCCATTTTGGGACTTAGGTAAAGACTTAGGCAAACTTTGGCAAAATAAGGAGAAGTGTACATTAGGAAAAGAGTTCAAGAATGATATAAGGAGTTAGTTGTGAGAGATGATGCTTGGGAGATGATGTTAAGATAAGAAGAAAACATTTTGGGATAGTAGTTATCATAGGTGAGAAACACCATTTAGAAACCTAGTGTAAAATGTTGTAAGTATTAGGAATTTTGTGAAGAAATAAGCAAAGGTTTAAGGAATTAGAAAAAAGAGTTTGTGAGTGTTTAAAGGATGGTTTAAGTTGTGTTTGAAGTGCCCAAATAAGGTTAGGGAGTACTAGGTTATGTGGGGTAAAGTTTGGAGTTGAATGTGAAAAGGAAAATAAGGATTTGGGGCAGACCGGACTTGCGACCGGACTTGCAAGCCCGGTCGGGCCCTGTTACACTACCGGAAAATGTTTCTGGAATCGACCGGACTTGAGGGACCGGACCTACAAGTCCGGTCGGACTGTGTTTTGTGAGGGGAAAATGTTCCTGGAATGGACCGGACATGGGACCGGACTTGTCAAGTCCGGTCGGCATGAATTTTGTACGGGTTATAAGTCTCTGGAATCGACCGGACATAGGACCGGACATGTAAGTCCGGTCGGAGTGAAGTTTCCAACGGTAAAAAGGTTACTGGAATGGACCGGACTTGGACAAGTCCGGTCGGCAAGTCCGGTCGGACCTAAACTTGTAAAAAAAAAGAGAAAAGAATGTGACTTATGTAGTTAACCCTAGGGTATATAATGAAGGAAACCTAGGGTAAGATAGACATTAAAACATGTCATACAATTATGTTAAACACTTAGTAAATTTGGAGGTTAAGTAAGTTAATTAACCGACGTTCTTGAATTATGTATAGGAGTGACCTACGGAGGAAACCAATCGGGGCAAGGACCAAGGTATGGTTTTCTTGCAGTCTGTTGTCTAGCGGTTTACACCGGTTTGTGTGTTGTATGTTTTTCTGTGTGTTTATGACGTTATAAGATTTAAACATGTAATGAGTTTACAGTTGTTAATATTAATGTTATGTTGTGTTGTGACTCTTTTCCCTCGTGTGTGTCTAACACGACTTACCACCTATTGCGTGTTGGATGTTAAGTTCCACTATGAACTTCTAACAAGTGTTAACTGGGAAGTGAGGAATCCGGTTGTCTGGTCATGCATGTAAGTTAAGAGTAGATATCTGAATCAGATTCGACTCTTATGTTGTTAAGATTGTTCACCTTAATTTGGCGTTCGATCTCCCGCTAGCTTCTTCCAAAGCTTACCTAATCTGACTTATGATCGGTTTAGTGGGAACCTGTGTTTGTGTGGTGTGTTCGGGTCACTAAATCCGAACCATCTGTGACTTAAGTTACTCGTTCGCCTAACAGAACGGTAATGAGTGTGTTTAACGAGCTTAACATGAGGGCGAATCGCTCTCTAGGCTCTTATGTTATTTGACCCTTGTGGTTTGTTATTGTGGAACTAAGATCCACCGTGTATGTGATAATGAGCTGTGCACTGCTGATGCCATGCTCCATGTTATGCTATGTTATGCTATGTATGTAAATAAATGCCATGTTATCATGACAATTAGCTGCGCGTATCCCGGTAGCCGATGGGCTGCGCGTTAGCCATACCAGCCAAGGGTTGCTGACCCCCTCGGGGGATCCATATTTCTTATACTGCAGGATGAGGATCGAAGAAGCGGAGTGGCTTTAGATCCTAGGATGCAATTACTTTTGTATACTTTGGTTGTTGGCCCGGGATGCACCTGTGCTCCTGTGGCGTTATGTACTTTTGGTTGTTGCGTATACAGTGATATTATACAGTGAAGGATGTATGTAAACACTCGGTATTGTAAATGATGTAATTATGGTTTAGTTTTATGCTCGGGAGTCTGATCATCAGACCGGTACAATTGTATTATTCTGCCTTGTCAATCACGTGGGTGGTTGACGGCGTTGTAGCACCAAAGCGTTAGTTACTGTTTAGTTATTTATTTCCGCTGCGATTTCATTTAGTATCATGTGCGTATTAGGGGTGTTACAATAAAAGTTGTTTTAGAGATGAAACAAAACTATTATTTGTCCAAGTTCATCTCTGGGAAGATTACGAATAGGAGAGAGTATATTTATTCCCTTCAATAACCAGGGATCAAACCTTTGGCAGTCAAGGAAAATGGACAAAGTAGTCTCTAAATGCTTACATCTAGTCCCATCCACTAGTTTGCTTGGGAAAATATACAATACAACCATTCGCCTTAACTATGATAGAAAAATCTAGGGTTCTTATGAACATTACAATAAAAACCCTAGACCCCGACTAAGGAATAGGTGCAGATAGAAATGCTACCACACAAACTACACTTCCTTTCCCAAGCTCTTCAAAAATATTTTTTAACACCTGTATAAGTTTCCGAAGCATCAGTTTCCATGTTCAGAAAGATTACTCATGTGGTCCACCAATAAACTTTGTGTAAACTGATATCATTCACGTAGCGATGAACTAAAACATTTATATATAACACAAGAACAATAATATTTTCAAGCTTGGCTATACTAGATAAATGGGGGTGTATAAAGATTAAAAACACCACATTGCGAAACCCATGACATGATAAACAAGAACAACTATTTCTGGAAACCAAAATAATCAAAAACCCAAATAAAGACTTTTTGTAAGCTGCATGAAGTAAGTTCATCGAATCAACAGATGTTATTTTTCTATGGCAAATAAATTTAAGTTTCAACCGAACATTTAACTTGATGTAGCTAACAAACGAAATAGGAAGCAAACCTTCTCACATTGATTCTGTTTTCATTCATGCTGAGAGGAACTGCTGGAGCAGCAGGAGTTGAGATGTTTGTCCCAACAATCTCAATCTTCATTGGTTTACCATCAAGCTGTACATTGTTGTATCTTTTCACAGCAGCCAAGGCATCTGATCTACGAGAAAAGACTATATCCGCTGTCCCCTTATATGACTTCACTTGCTGTTCATATGTTTTTGCGCTGTCTTAATCCTCTTCTTGTGTTTGTGTTGTGCATGACTCACTGTTGCTCGCACATTAGATTGAAGACAGGGCCGACAACACTTCAGTTAATTCAGTCACGGTAACGTACTCTAACTTGTGTTATTCTTTTAAGTTTAGTCACGGTAATTTTGCAATGTGGTTGTCATAGTTCTCAATCCTTGCTTTATGTTGTCTTAATCCTCTTCTTGTGTTTGTGTTGTGAAAGACTCACTGTTGCTCGCACATTAGATTGAAGACAGGGCTGACAACACTTCAGTTTAGTCACGGTAATACACTTTAACTTGTCTTCTTCTTTTCAGTTTAGTCACGGTAATTTTGCAAGCTAACTAGCGAACAATTAAGTAATTGATAAGTAGATGAAACTGCTAAAAACCTTAATACTTATTCTTACCATGACACCATAGAATTATTCTATAGCAAATAATGAATCATACTTGTGAGTAATATTTCTTTTGATTGTATAAAAAGTAAAATTCATATGTTTGATCCATGATCTGTTTTTTCTTCATCTTCTTCTTTCTTCCTCTCCTTTCTTCCACTCCTTTCTCCAACATTCAAGCAGTCATACTTATTCTCATCTCTTCTATCAATTTCAGAGGCATAGCTATCAACCAACTAGGATAAAAACTCTAATTTCAGCGTCGATCACAATTTAGGTACTATCTTACTCTTTACATCTTTCCTTATTTTTTGTGAGAGGAAATTCTATAGAGAGTGGAAAATGTGTGTGATTGACTTTTAATTTTATCTATACGTATAGACATAGATTTAGAAAGGAATTACAAAAGTCCTTTTGAGTTATGTGGTTAATTAAGCAAGCGAGACAATAGTTAACAGTACAAGTAAAGATAATGTTCTGTAATGTTCATGTCAGTCATAATTAATAAAAAAATAAATAAAAAGAAAATTATCCTAGTGTTATATCCAAAATTTTAACCCCGGAAGAGAGTCTCTTAAGACATAGGTACTAAAAGGGTTGTTTGGTCAAGCGGCAATGAATCCCAGTTTGATCGGCACATTTCGAAGTGCCAGGGACAGCTAGGTCTGCTTTAGTGGCATTTTCGTAATTTTCAAAGGCTCCTAAGTCTTCTATAAGTTTTCTCTCTTCACCTAAAATGGCTCAAATCAATTCAAAATGCTTCGAAATTTTAACCCATGATAAAGGATGACATTTTAGACACAATAGCTTTGGAATTTTGATTTTTTGAATTTCCAATAATTTTGTAGCAATTCTAATTGAATCTGATGAGAAATTGAATTTGAAAATATTCCAATATTCAAAAGTTCGATTCCACCTTGGAAAAATTAGAAGTATCATCCTTTATCCATGTTTAAAATTTCATAGTTAAATTCCTTTTAGAAACCTTTGAGTTAAAATGTCGGTAAATCTCAGTTTTTATTGGATTTTCTATCTCTTAGGAAGTCTATATAAGGAACCTAATCCCTTGATTAAAGCTGATCTTCAAGAACCTTAAGCAACTAGGAAACCTAGCCGTCACAACTCTCTCACGTCTTTAAACACCCGAGCATTGAAATCACATCAAAATCTTCCAAAATCATCATCTAAACACATTCTTCAAATCACACAACGTCAACAATCATTAAATCTTCACCAAAACACCACCAAGGTGTGAAGAACATCAAGAACAACAAGGAGTCAGAAGCTCGAGTCGATCTCAATCCGGAACCGGTATCCACGTGGCCTCCGAAGAATCCCAACGTGAAGAAACACCTCGAATCCGAAGGTAAAATAGGGTAGAATTCAGGTTTCCTAACTCTCATCGACTTCATTAACTCATTTGTTGAAATTTGGAATCAAATTGAACTTTTTTGGCTTCTGAATTAGCGTTTTCCTTTATTTCTGCCAGATAACTTGTGCACTAAGTTTGCGTTAAATTCAGCTTCAAATTGGATTCTTTTGAACACTAACTTGTTTAAAATCTTATAGGCTACATACCCATAAAATTTGAGCCGAAAACACTGTTGGGAACCACGAAAATGTCGTCATCCATGAATGGTCTGCGCCTGCGGACAGCCTGTCCGGGGTCCCGGACGGCCTGTCCGAGGTCACGAACACCCCTGGACCGCGGCGGGAATTGAATTTTCAAATGTTTTAGGGTTTTCAACTTATGTCCGGGCCCACAGACATTCTGTCTGTTACCATGGACTTTTCAAAATTTCGTTTTCTTTTTAATTCGATTTTTTGTTGAAATACCCCAAACCCTGATATGTTGTTTAAATATTAAACTATGGTATATTAAGGCTAAGAAGTGTCTTAGAAACATTAGTGAACAATTTAAACCATAGAAAACACAATAAAGTACCATAAGGACAATTTGTGCAAAAACATGCTCTAAGTTTGGGATAACCTTGGTTAAGACTAGCTTACCAAGACTTTATTAACATGCTAATGGACATGTTAAACCAATTACTAAATAAAACCAAGCTTGAAAACAAGTTAAAACACAAAATGTGCTTTAAGGAGTCTTAACATTTTTGAAAAATTGTCTTGGAAATGGGTTTTGAGTGGCTAAATGTCCATCATTACTCTTTAATTAACATGTGTGCTACTTACTATCACATTAGGAAGTCTAAATCAATGGGAAATCAAAAATTTCACAATCATGTGCACTAATTTATGAATAGTGCTAGTTTAGGACATAAGTCAACATAAGTGATTAATTGTTCAATAAAGCCATAAAATATCCCAAGGAGGATAAAGGGGGCCGGTTTTTAAGTGTGACTCATCACACTTAGCTAGTTTAATAAGGAAGGAAAGATGACAAGTAAGTTAACCATTTGCTTTATGCATACATATCTTCCAAATTAAAACCTCTAACCTCATTCTCTTCTTTTTCCTCTTGTTTCCCACAGTCTCCAACCTCCATCCTCTCTTCTCCAACGGTTTTGCTACAGCACTATCATCATTCTCCATCTTCAATTGCTTGTAACTCCTAGCTCCATGGTCCAAAATCAACTTCAAGACTACCATTCTTCTAGTTAGAACAAGCTCTTCAACCTTGTCTTTTCAAATCTTCAAGAGCTTCATTTCGGTGCCATGGAGATTCACCATTGAAGGAGCAAGAACTCATCTTTTCACACCTTATTATTCTCCTTTGCTTCAAGGTAAGGAAAACCAAAGAAAAATTACATTTCCTCTCATTTTTGTACATGACCGAGAATCACCTTTTAATGGTGCTTTCCCTTGCTCTTTTCTTAGCTTAATTCAAACTTCAAAGGACTGCGGAGCTTGCTTCCCCGTGTTGTGTCCGAACTTGCATGTCTGGACGCAAGTTCGGACACAACTTATTTTCCCTCTAAAACCTTCGTTTGAACTCTGATTTAATCCCCGTTTGTTGCGTTGAAATCGTCATGAGATAATCTACATATTTACATGGCTTTTTCCTACATTTAACATATAAAATGCATTAGTTCATGTCAAAACATAAATCTTAGGAAAAAACGCATAATAAGTGGGAAACATATGCTTTAGATATTGCGAATTATAAGGTAATTAAACTCTAAAAGTCTATATGTATTGCACTTATCAAACTTCCTCTCACTTAGCTTTTGCTCGTCCTCAAGCAAAATACATAAATAAGCTCCTGAGAAATGCCATAGAATTAAATCTCGGGTTAAAACAAACGTATAAGGGAATCAAGCATAATAACAATCCTAAGATTAACCTTGCTCATAACTGTATGTTTCTTTTCTTTTAGTGTAAACAAGCTTTTCATACCAAATATTTGGAGAAGTTTAAAGCATTAAGAATGAACATAGATTAACTCGGGATCTTTCAACCATTCTTCCTTAAAAACCCAGAATGAAAAGGGGTGTGAAGTATTGCCTTATTCCATAGTACCTTTCAACACACCACATACTCATGATCTAAATAGTTAAGCTTTTATTCAGAAATAAAACTGCTGCATATTTATTTTAAACCCTACATACGTTTCTCTCCATTCTTGTAACAGTTTTGGGTCTTTTTCCCAGATCAAATGATCTTAGGTAAATGGGTGATGAAGCACCCCAAGGACTTAATAACCGAATGGAAGAGGCTCGCTTCAGTTCATAAAATATTTGATCAGAAGAGTACCTTGCCTTATTCTTCCATTCCAACTTTCATTTCATTCCTAAAGTACCGAGTTAAAAGTTCAGACTCCATAATTAGCTTGCACACAATTTATTTTTTATAATGAAACCATAAAACCAACAATTATGAGTAAAAATAATCTTAAAGTTGTTACCAGGTTTGATTTTTCTACAAAATATTCTACAACAAAATTTTACCCGTAAATTTAATTCTATAAGCATTAAAAGAACTTTATCCTGTATAGCATAAGAACAAAATAAACTAGTGTGGCATTTAAGTATAACAAACACATTTTCAGAGAAAGGTCTACTTCCTCACACTTAAGGAACAATGTCCTCATTTGTTCAGGAATTAAATCAAGTAAGAAGACGTTTCAAAATGTGTCATACTCATGGAGGATAGCGGTCAGGTATTGCAACAGATGAAAAAGGAGTAAAACGGATTTAACATAATTAAATAGTGCATTAAATAAAAACGAAGAACTCCCTCTTATATCCTTGGATTGTGGAAGGAGCCCTTCCTCACACTTAAGGCTCTTGGAGGGGGAAATGTTCTTCACACTTGTGTTTAGACAATTATCTAGCTTGGCAGATGGAATTAGATTTTTTGAAACAGTAAAAAGAAACAGATGCAAGTATATGATAAAGATACTACGAAAATGCTGTCCAGGAGTCATGGTTTAAATGAGCAGAGTTGTTGAACGAAAACTGAAACAAACCAAACAACCTGAAAACTGTCAATTGTTAAGGATACATCAAATAAATAACAAAGTAGGAAAGGAAAACGAAAGAGAGAAAATAACTGGTAGCAAATCACTGAGGTGGCGGGTAGAAAGCCTGCCACTGCTGGAACTCGTGGAGCAGGGACTCATTATCCTGAGATCGGCGTGCCTGCTCCTGAAGGAGGCTGATCTCAGCTCTGAATGACTGCTCCATCTGCTGCTCTCGGCGCTCTAGCTCATCCTAGGTCACGTACCTGCTCCTGGGTGCTGGGAATGCAGCGTACTGCTGCTCTTCCTCTACATTGGAAGTAGGGACTGGCTCTGATGGTCCCTCTCCAGCATCTCTCTAGCGCTTCTGAGTACGCGGTGCTGCTCTCTTAGTCCATGTCGTTCCATCAAAGTCAAATCACATCTTCCTCAAGGTTCCCATGTCAATGGGCGACCGAAAATGGGAACGACCCTCATCAGCCAAGATCACACCCTGCTGCCTGAGGAAGTGGCAGATCATAACAAGGAATCCAAGCCGGTGACGGTCATTGTGCTCGATGATGTAACATAGATGCTCATGTAGGACCCGGGGTAGAGAAGATAGCAGTCGGTCTTGTTGAGGTCAGAGCTGAGTCGCGACGTGACATTGGCCACGAGAAGCGCGAACAGGACTCGCTCACGAGGGTCCTGCAGTAGATCAGCAGGGATGACCTGCTTAGAGGGGTCATCCCATCTACGTCTGCACGATGCCTGAACCATAAGCGCTCTGTAGTGTCGGTCGGCGAAGTTCTGAAATTCATTATGTAGCTGCATTAAATCATCGCCCTCACCCATAGGAGGAGAAGGGTAAGGGATCCCGAGGTATGCAGCAATGTCAGCAACTCGAATGATGATGTCTCTCTCGTGGATAGTGGAGCAGATGTTTCCTTCTTGTATTCGGGCATTCGCATAGAAGACCCGTGCCTCACGTGGGTAGTATGGACCACCCATGTCCAAGAGCTTGACCCACCCATGCGCATCCAGAAGCTCGGGTAAACCAAGTTGATGCTGTAACTCCGGTACTACAGACCGCTCAGCTTCTATATCGCATTCAAGGTTGAATCAGTCTACCGCTTCTTGAGAGACAAAACCTAGCGGGGGCATCTGACTGGAACTAGCAACAGTGCTAGTACTCTTTTTAGAACGACCAGTTAATTTTCTAACATCCTGCTCAACAAATACTTAGCAATAAACATAGCAGGTAGGATAACAGAACGAAACACAAACACAAAAATATAAATGCTTAAAATTCTACCAAAATTTCGACAGAATCTCCCCTAAAAATGTACAATTTTCCACAATGAAATTCAGTTAACAAACAAGATAATCCAATATTATCATCAATCCAATTCACTCACAACATTGTATAATCTCAAATCCGATAAGTTACAACAAGAAGGCATTTTTAGAACCGATAAACGAAAATACAACATTATTTTCGTAACTTTTTAACCCCAATTTGGAATTCAATCAAAAACACCAAAATTGAGTGTGAAAAGTGTAGAATTTACCTTGTTGGAGTATAGGATTAGTGTAGAAGAAGAAATCGATAACAAAAACGCAAGAACGAGCTCGAATCGTGCAAAAGTGTCAAGTTAGGGCTCGAAACTTCAGATGGCGATATCTTCTTGTGTGGTTGTTGGTTTGTAGATTTGTTGCTATAGAAACGTAGAGAATTGGAAAACGAAGATTTCGGTACCAAGTTTGCGTGATTTCGTGGAGTATTGAAGATTTTATGAGCAAATGAAGTTGGAGGCGATTTGGGGGCTGTTGCGGTCGATTTGGGTATTTTTGTGGTTACAGAGTATATAGATTCGGACGGCTTTAATTCGGACGACGCGGTCCGTCTGAACTTGCATGTCCGGACGCAAGTTTGGACAGGCCAATAATTTTTTTTATTAAATTCTAATTTAATAAAACAAGGTAGAATAAATTATCAACAAACTAAAAATAAAATTAAAATTTAAACATATATATATATATTAAAAATAAAATTAAAAATACTTGAAATACACTAGGTTGCCTCCTAGTCAGCTGCTCGTATTTAAGGTCTTTAGCTAGACGCCCAATGTTTCAATCTGTAAGAGAGGAGTTATGGGTTGGGGTCCCACAACATCCTAGAGTCAAGTTGCGCAGCTACTTGAGTTTATACTTAAACCGCCATTTGATTGTTTTCTTTTTGTCTTTCGAAACAGAAATGCTTGGAACATCTGGAATATCCGACTTATCCTGTATAAAAGAAACTGCATGTAAATCCAGATTAGTACTAGCAAATCGAAGATATTTTTTCAATCAAGCACCATTAACCTTAAACACTTCCCCCTTATTATTTACAAGCTCGTAAGCTTCATAGTAAGTGATACCAACAACTTTGAAAGGCCCGACCCAGTGGGACTTAAGCTTCCCAGGGAAAAACTTCAACCGAGAATTGTATAACAGCACCAAATCTCCAACTTGGAAGTCCCTCTTCTGAATCAGCTGATCATGAAGTTTCCTTGTGCGCTCTTTGTAAATCTTAGCACTGTTGTTAGCCTGATCCCTCAGTCTCGAGCTCTGAGAGCTGAAACTTCCTTCTCCCACCAGCATTAATGTCAAAGTTTAGGGCCTTAAGTGCCCAATACGCCTTATATTCCAACTCCAAATGACAAGATTTACCATAGACTAACCTGTAAGGAGACATCCCTATGGGAGTTTTGAAAGCAGTGCGGTAAGCCCAAAGTGCGTCATCAAGCTTAAGTGACCAATCTTTTCTGGAAGAATTGGCAGTCTTCTAGAGAATCCACTTGAGCTCTCGTTTGGTCACTTCAGCTAGTCCATTTGTCTGTGGGTGGTAGGGCAAAACAACCTTTTGGCGCACTCCATACTTAGTCATCAGGGCATCGAAGGAACGATTGTAGAAATGTGATCCTCCATCACTAATAAACGCTCTTGGAACCCCGAAGCGAGTAAAGATGTGCTTCTTCAGAAATTTAACCACTGTCTTGGAATCAGCATACTGGCAAGGAATAGCCTCTATCCACTTTGACACATAGTCAACGACACGAGAATGTACTAGTAACCTTGAGAAGAAGGAAAATGGCCCATAAAATCAATACCCCAGCAATCAAATTATTCAACTTCTAAAATACCGTGCTGGGGCATCTCGCTGTCTGGAAGTGTTGCCTAGCCTCTGACAACTATCACACTTGGCTATAAAGGCTTGGCAATCTTTATGAAGAGTAGGCCAATAGAAACCGGACTCCAAAACTTTTGCTGCTGTCCTGTGGGAACCATGGTGTCCTCCAGCCTCCTCTGGAATGACAAAACTCTATGACACTTGCAACCTCATCATCTGGAAGACACCTGCGAATTAAACCATCTGCACAAACTCGAAAGAGATAAGGGTCTTCCCAATGCTTAGCGTCAGATAAAAATTTCTTTTTTTGAGCATAGGAAAAGTCATACCACCACCCCAGAAACAAGATAATTGGCTAGGTCAGCATACCATGGCTCGTGCACCTTATGGAAAACAAAAACAGTCTCATCAGGGAAAAATTGATTAATTGGTACACCATCATCAGGAACTACCAACCGAGAAAGATGGTCAGCCACGACATTTAATTTACCACTTTTATCCCTCACTTCAATATCAAATTCCTGTAACAAGAGAATCCAACGAAGCAAGCGAGGCTTGGCCTCTTTCTTAGCACACAAATATCGAAGAGCAGTGTGGTCAGTATGAACAATTACTCTACTTCCCCAAAGATATGATCTAAACTTGTCAAGGGAAAATACCACACCAGAAGCTCTTTTTCAGTGGTGGTGTAGTTCCTATGGGCACCATTCAAAGTTTTGCTTGCATAAGCATTGACCCTAAGAATTTTGTCTTTCCTTTGGCACAGAGCTGCCCCCACTGTATAATCACTGGCATCACACATAATCTCAAAGGGTAATGACCAATTAGGTGAAACAACAATGGGTGCAGCTATCAATTTTTGCTTAATCAAATCAAAAGCAGATACACAATCGTCCTCTACGCGATCTTCGTTGCTTGTTCCTGTATTCAGTTTCCTTCCACTTCGTAAGGTGACATCATTTGCCTCTGTTGTTCCTTGAAATGTGCTGCTATCATCTCCATCATCTACATGAATTGCTTTTGCATGTTCTCGTGGATTTGGATTGGTTTGTGAGGGAAGTTGGTCAGGTGGTCTTTGTTGGGTAAGGAGTTGCTGAATCTGAGATTGCAACGCCTTTTGATCCTTCAGGAGAGTTGAGACTTCCTCCTGAGTGTCTCGAGATTTGTTCATCATTGCTCTGAACATCTCTTGCATCTGACCCATCTCAGACTCTGGATTAGATTGAGGTTGAGGTGGTCAGGTAGAGGATGCAGGTTCCCTGTATGGAGGTTGTTGAAATTGCCTCTGGCCTCCTTGGTAAATCGATTGTGGCCTGTAGTTTTGGGAAGGTTGGAGTGTATGTGGATTCTGAATGTTGTTAGTATTACCGTATCGAAGATTAGGATGAACATTCTGCTGCCAAGGTTGTCGGAACCCTTGATTATTACCCACGTAATTCGCTTCCTCGGCTGCCTTCAACTCTTGTAACTCGGGGCATTGCTCATAGTCCTGTGGCCCGCTGCACTACGTACAAGATAAATCAGGAGAAGATAGATATAGGGGAGCATAAACTGGAGGGGTTGTAGATGATCGGGAAGTCATCGACTTTTGCTTGTTGGGGGTAGGAGTTCATGGCCATCTGCTCAACTACTTTTTGCAGGGTGCTTACCTTCGTTGCTTGCTGCGCATTGCTCTCCATGAGTTGCTCGTGGCTTCTCATCTGCTGGTCGAACTTATTGTCACTTTCTCCTACGTGGTATAAGCCTGGAGTGCCGCTTCTTGATCCACCTATGGCCCAATCTCTGATCTCTTCACAGAAGGACTCTATCCTATTCAGAAATTGTTCCCCTGGCTTTTTCAAAATATCAGCACCTAAAGAAGAGAGTACCATTGTTTTGCATTGATTGATTAAGCCTTTGTAGAATAATTGAGGTAATTGTTCTTTTGTGAGACCATGGTGAGGACATGTCAACAGTAGTCCTTTGAAATGGTCCCAAGTTTCACAAATGTTTTCTGACCCTGGCTGCTTGAAATTGTAGATCTCAGCGATCATCTCCAACGTTCGGCTTGGGGCAGGAACTTGTCGTAGAACTTGGTGGCCATATCATCCCAAGTACCAATGGTACTTGGTGTCAGGCTGTGGTACCATTTACTCGCATTTCCTGTCAGGCTGTGAGGGAACAGGGATAGTCTCGCGTACTGGAGTACTGCGTTTGTCGCGGTTAGACTGTTGGCATGCTATAGAAACTTGGTGACATGCAACAGAGCTTCATCAGGACTAGAGCCATCGAACATGCCTAACTCTTTCACGCATCAGATATGATGTTATGGCTTCAGCTTTTGCCACTCATCGTATTCGGTTGGAGAGAGGTGGGGAAGGATGATGGCGGGTTGTTGCCCTTGATTAGACAGTCTGTTGATGTTACTAACTGTAGCTGGTAAAGAAGTCATGGCTGCCTCCTGGTTGGCCTCTATTACCGTGGCGGTTGTGTTTTGTTGAGAACGTTTCTGCCTTAAGGCACGCAGAAATGTTCTTTCGATCTTAGGGGTGTAACTACCAGTATGGCAATTAATTTCGTCTGGAAGGCTCTGTGATCGAGTAACAGGCCTTTACCACTCAAAACAGAAAAAGAAATTGTGATGTGATAAAATAAACAAAATAGAAAGAAATATGGATGAGGAATTTAAATGACAATTAAATAAAGAACTGGAATTGAATTGACTGAAATTTAAATGACAGAATAATTAAATGATAGAATATTTAAATGACTGGAAAAATTAATGACTGTAATTAATACGATATTTAAATTGCTGGAATAATTAAAGGACATAAATTAGTAGAAATAACAAACAAAGTAGTATAAACAAAATATTATAAAATAGCAAGTGAATTATCCGGGGCTTTAGGAACTAGAATAAATCAAGTCCCCAGTAACGGCGCCATTTTGCAGACAGTAATTTTTGAGGTGTTGGAACTGATGTATTTAAAATAATTGAAAAAGAAATTAATAACTCAAAAATCTATCGGCTGCAAACAAATCCCGGTCGCAGTAGTATAGTAGGACAGAAGCGGCCAGGTGTCGAACTGTGGGACTTATAGTGAAATAATATAATACCTAAGCTTTGTCACAAAAAGAGGGGAATTAATTGACTTGTTATTATAAATTAAAATAGTAGATAAAATACTAAGTGAAAGATGAATAAAACGGGACTCAGGGTTCAGGTTTATATAGTCTGAATAATTATGCTATTTCTACCGGTTTTGTTATAATAGTTTGACAAAATTCCTGTTATTATTTTAAGAACTAAATCATAGACTCAAAAGAACTCGTTTACCAGAACATGCTGGTCTACTCCAGATTCGAGCAAAACACGTGTAAACGGATTAAGTATGAGAAATTATATTTTCGTCTGAAAATACTAACTCATTAAATCATAATAAGTTTTCTACAGATTTACGGCTTAATTAACCTGTCTATTTATCACGGATCTGATCAAAATATATTTAGTAAAGCATTTTAATAAATTCATGAACTTAATTAAAAAGGAGAGAGATAAGCTTTAATCGTAACAAACTGTATTTAATTAAACCGGTAAAATATAAATTACATAATTAAACAAACTATAATTTAACCTTCACCCGGAGTATATCCTCTTAGCCCAACATAGTTAAAAAGAAGACATGATAAGAAGTAGAAGAAATCATCTGGAAAAGATGCTAATACCTTTGTATAGAGGTTGGACAGAGTAACGGTATGGAAATGGAATGATTTATGGGATGATGTGCTGTGTGAATTTTATATGGACATTATGTAGATGGGGTGTATGATTTTTGGAGAGATAATGGTAATTTTGTGGAGGTAAAATGGCATGGGTTGGGAGGTGGAATTACATATTTATTAATGGAGGGTTGTAGGTGTATTTATAGGAAAATATGAGTAGAAGAGGGAGAAGAGGCGGTAGAATAGGCGTGTGAAGAGATAATGTTATTTATCTCTTCATACTTTATCGACACGCCCTGTATGCTGTCATTACCGACTGTCCGAACATGCGTCCGAACTTGCATGTTCGGACATGTTGACGTTTTGCTGAGCTTGCTTCCCCGTGTTGTGTCCGAACTTGCATGTCCGGATGCAAGTTCGGACACAACTTATTTTCCCTCTAAAACCTTCCTTTGAACTCCGATTTAATCCGCATTTGTTGTGTTGAAATCCTCATGAGATAATCTACATATTTACATGGATTTTTCCTACATTTAACATATTAAATGCATTAGTTCATGTCAAAACATAAATCTTAAGAAAAAACGCATAATAAGTGGGAAACATGTGCTTTAGATATTACAATTATAAGGTAATTAAACCCTAAAAGTCTATATGTTTTGGGCACCGTGTCTTTCTTCCTCTCACCCCTGGTTCGGGTCTGGACCTTAGTTCTCGTCCAGAGCGGGAGTCCGGTCACCCGATCCCGATTTGTGAACTGTTTCCTGACCTGTCGGGCTACTTTTCCTCAGATCCTACTCACATCAATATCCTAGAGGATACAGGCCTTAGCACTGACTCTCCAGCTAAGCTAGGTTTTTGATCAACAAACGCTTTTTACCAAGTTTTCCCGTTCTTTTTTTTTGAATAATGCTTCCCTGTACCACGCTCTGCAGATGCCCCAATTGATATTCCTGATAATGAAGCCGTGTCTGGTTTTTCTCCTGTTGCTGTCTCAGCCCCAGCTTCCGGCGCACACAAAGTTGAAAAGAAGACTGTGTTGAAGCCAAAAGTTCCTTTGCCGGACACATCTGGGGAACGGACTTCTGGGGACCTCGGGTCTTCATACGACATTGCTGGAGCCAGGGAAGCGGTGCGGCAGAGGGTGATGGAATACCGGCCGGTGCCAGAGAATCCTGAACTCCGTAGTAAACAACGGGAGGATATCGCTGCCTCCTCCTCCTCCTCCGCCACCTTAAGAGTCTTTTACCGGTCCCTCCCAGAAGGAAGGATGGTTCTACCACCGCGGCCAACCCCTACCCCTGATCTCCTGCGAGTCTACGAAGTACTCTACCGCTTGAAAGGAAACGATAAGGAGATCCGACCATTCAGACGGGATTTTTGCCCATTCAACAATTACCACTGCGAATAAGGATAAACTGCGACTAAGGGATGGAGGGGCAGATGCTATCATGCGGCACTTTCTTCCTGTCGAAGATGTGTTCGACTTCATGTGGCAAAGCATTTTCCGGGTTGATATGCTTCTGTCCCTCTTTAACGATTTCTTCCTATACTTATTGCTTTCTGTTTCCTAACACTTGACCTTTGGCGAATGGCGCCATTATTATTTTTTAGGTGATGTCTATGGCTCAAAGCCCTAAAGTCCACACAAGCAACCTCCGATCCAAACTTCGGTATGAGGAGTGCCGAACCAACAATGCCCAGGAGGAGCTTAAAAAACCCGTTCCACCCATGACGCTTACATTGACAATATTCACTACGAGTTTGATCTCAAAGTGAACGAAAAGACTGAGGCGCTAAATAAGGAATTGCGGATGGCTCGACAAAAATGCGTTCGTCAGCGCGACGAGTATGAGTTGCAACTGAAAAGTCTTCGAGTGGAGAATTTTTCTATCAAGAGCCGGAATCTCCAGGCTGATGCCGCTTTGAAAGAGGTACAAAATCGACTTGTTATTGAAAAAAATGAGTGGGTACGGGCTTTCTCTGACTTAGAAGTTTTGCTAAAGTAGGTGCGAGCTGCCCATCAGAGAGAGGTGACTTCCCTTCTCACTGATAAGACTTTCCTTTTTGACGAGAGAAATGCCTTTGAGAAGGAGGTTGGTGCGCTTGAGCTGGAGAAAGAGGCCCTCACCCGTGAAAACAAGGCCTTAGTGGAAGACAAAGCCAAGCTTATCCAAGAACTTAACTGCCTGTCGGAGGAAAAGGCCGCTTTGGAAGAGCAAACGAGAGCTTCTTTTGAACAAGAATGGCGATCCTTACTTCAAGATTGCTCCACACTAGAGGAGGAGAAGAAGACTCTTTCCGAAGAGAGGACTGCCTTGACAAACGAGAAAGCCGGGCTGGAAGAGAAGGTGAAAAATCTAGAGAGTGCCATATCCCAACTTCAGATTGAGAACACCGAGCTGTTAAACAAGGGTGAGTTTTGGATTTGTGATTTTGATATTTTCTTCATCTGCCTTTATCCTAATTTGTTTGGAATTCCGGTTAGGTCCGAGTTCTGATAACCTTTTGAAGCACATCCGGAAACTAAATGACCGAGTGAACAACATCAATGAGGAGCTTTCTTTAGCCAATACGCACCGTGACCGGTATTGAGCCCAAGTCTTGACTCTCGAAACCCAAGTGGCTAAACTCACGTCATTCTCACGATAAACTTAGGAGGAACTACAAAAGCAAAGCACCATTAATGCTCATCTTAAGGAATCCTTTGCCTCCCAATGCCGCAGGATAGCTAACATCT
The DNA here is from genome assembly GCA_023374045.1 of Limonium bicolor. Taxonomy (NCBI): domain Eukaryota; kingdom Viridiplantae; phylum Streptophyta; class Magnoliopsida; order Caryophyllales; family Plumbaginaceae; genus Limonium; species Limonium bicolor. The sequence continues at coordinate 289,071,626 of CM041780.1, read as the reverse complement.
GCCGTCAGACCATCTCAGAGTATTTTCTGGAGAAAGGGGAGGTTCTGAACGATGATCTGTATAATGGGCTAGAGTTTAATGCTGTTGCTCAGAAGTCCAACTATTTTGGAGAGCTCGAGAGATTCTGCCGTCTCCCAGGTGAGTCATGCTTTGGTCCCGGTCAAGCCTCCTTTCTACCGGCCGGAAGTGATGTCCAGCCATTTGTCGGGGGAATGCATCATGCTACAGGGAGATCAAAATCCACAGAAAGTGTTGCAAATAACGCTGACAAGTTAGCTATAGAAAAATAGAATGCTTGTGTAGGGGTTTTTTTTTTTTTTTTGACACGTATTTTTGAACTCCAAACTTTTTTGTAATGATTGCACTTCTGTAAATGAATTTACCCCATTTGGGAAGAATCTAAGCTTATCTTCTTGTTTCTCTAATTAACCTTTCACCGGAGTGACCGGTCTTTATTGTGCCTTTGTTCCTACTCTCCCTTTTTTTATATTTCCTGACACTTAAGCAAAACTCGAGGAAGTCATCTAAATGTTCTTTACCTAAGTACCTTGTCTTTTCCTAAATGATGCCCTAGGGCGTAGTGTTTTCGTTACGTTTTCTTATGTTAGTTTTGTTAGCCGGGTGTTACCCTTACTGAATCTTACTTTCAAGGCATTACCGCCTGCGGCAGTTTGACCGGTTTACTCTTTCAAGGCATGCCAGCCTACGGCTCATTTGCCGGGTCTTACTTTCAAGGCATGATAGCCTGCGGCTCGCTGGCCGGGTCTTACTTTCAAGGCATGAAAGCCTGCGGCTCGTTGGCCGGGTCTTACTTTCAAGGCATGATAGCCTGTGGCTCGTTGGCCGGGTCTTACTTTCAAGGCATGATAGCCTACGGCTCGTTGGCAGGGTCTTACTTTCAAGGCATTATAGCCTGCGGCTCGTTGGCCGGGTCTTACTTTCAAGGCATGATAGCCTGCGGCTCGTTGGCCAGGTCTTACTTTCAAGGCATAATAGCCTACGACTTGTTGGCCGGGTCTTACTTTCAAGTCATGATAGCCTGCGGCTCGTTGACCGGGTCTTACTTTCAAGGCATTATAGCATGCGGCTCGTTGGCCGGGTCTTACTTTCAAGGCATGATAGCCTGCGGCTCGTTGGCCGGGTCTTACTTTCAAGGCATGATAGCCTGCAGCTCGTTGGCTGGGTCTTACTTCTCTCTTTTTTACAAAAATAATACCACTTTTATTGAAGAATTGAAAGATCTTTACACATAAAACTTTTTCAGACACTCCACATGCCAAGAATGCGGCAATTCACACCCTTCACTATTTTTTAAACGATATGAGGCTCGTCCGGTTCTTTGGTGTATGATGTATGGTCCTTCCCACTGGGGCTCTAGTTTCTTGGGTTGTTTGACTTCACGGAGAACCAATTCCCCTGGGGTGTAACTTTGTTCCCTTATTCTTCAGTTGAAATACCGCTCCACTTTGGATTTATCTCTCGCCATTCTTACTTCGGCGGCCATTCTAGTTTATTCAAGGAGATCCGAATGATCTTGTATCCCTTGGTTGTTGAGCTGTTCATCATATGATTCCCACCAGATTGACGGTACTACAACTTCTGCCGGAATGACAGCTTCCAATTCATATGTTAGCCTATAAGGTGTTTCCCATGTTGGCCCTCTCTCCGTTGTTCTGTATGACCAGAGGACTTGGGGCAGCAACTCCGCCCATTTCCCTTTCCTTTCATCGAGATTTTTCTTTATTGTTTTAACTATCTGACCATTCACGTTCTTGATCTGTCCATTTGCCCGGGGGTGTGCTACCGATGCAAACCTTAAGTCAATTTTCCATTCTTCACAGAACGTTCGAAAGCTATCACAATTGAACTGCGCTCGGTTATCTGTTATTATTGCCTTAGGTATACCAAATCTGCATACCACGTACTTCCAAATGAATTCCTGTGATTTTCGGGCCGTGATAGATACAGTGGACATTGCTTCCACCCATTTTGTAAAATAGTCGATGGCGACATACATAAACTTGAACCTCCGAGGTGATGCTTCCGGAAATGGTCCGACAATGTCCAATCCCCACATGGCAAAGGGAGTCGGACAAAGGATAACTTTCTGTTCTGCTGGGGGATTATGTATTTTGTTTCCGTGTTCTTGGCATTTGACACACTTTTGTATTTTTGGCTAAAAATACCCCATCCTCAAGATTTTGTGGACTGTAGTTCTTTCTCCTTAATGGTTTCCACAGAGTCCATCATGTATTTCTTTCAAGAGTTCAGCCCCTTCGGCTATGGTAACACATTTCAGTTCTGGCCTAGCGAAAGGCTGCCTATATAACTGATTATCTTCAATGAAAAATGATGCGGCCCTTCTTTTTATTATTCTGGCTTCTTTCTCCTCTTCCGGCTACTTTCCTTGGCGTATATATTCCATAATTGGAGCCATCCAAGATTCTGCTGGTGTTTCTGGTTCCACCGCAAACATTTGGGTTTTGACTATGCTCGATGTAATTTTTATCTCAAGCCAAATCTTGTTGGGCACCCTCTCGGCTATGCTTGCCAATTTTGCCAAGGCGCCCGCCTCAATATTTTCTTTCCGAGGAAGGTGCTTCAGCTCACATCATAGGAAGTTTGCTTTTAGCTTTTGGACTTTGAGTAAATACTTCCAAAATTTCTCTTCTTTGACTTCATAGATATTGTCATTTTGTCTTGCCACCAACATGGAATCCTAGTATACCTCTAACTTTGCGAGAGGTAAAGATTAGTGAGTTTTCATCATGTTTAATTCCGGCAAGATTTTATAAAAAGGAAAAAAGAAAAGATGTCTCATATGGAACCTGTTGCCCCTAGGGCGGTAGCAATTTCTAAACCCTGAACAAGAGCTTTGTATTCAGCCTCATTATTTGTAACGTCAAAGTCTAGCCGGAAAGCATAGTTTAAATTTTGTCCATCCGACGCTTGTACCACTATTCCGGCTCCTGCCCCAGTTTTACATCGGGCACTGTCAACCAAGATAATGTATGGATTCTGGGGTTGTCTTTCCTCCTTTGCAAAGCTTGTTTCTATTATGAAATCTGCCAATGCTTGGGCTGTATCGCTATCCTGGGTAAGAATTCGATTTCGTATTGCATTAGCTCTACTGTCCTGCTCATCATTCGGCCAGAAGCATTTGGGTTGTTCGTTATTTGTTTAAGCGGCCAATTGGTCCTAACGATGATTCGATGCGACAGGAAATAGGGCCATAATTTCCTTGACACTACCACCAAGGCAAACAAAATCTTTTCTATGTTTGTATACCGCCCTTCTGTTGGGTTCAAAATTTTGCCAGTATAATAGACCGGAATTTCCCTTTTCTCTTCCATGATCAAGACAGCCGTAACCACCCATTATGTTGCTGACAAATAAAGGTAGAGATCTTGGCCAAGGGCAGGCACACCCAACTTAGGTAGATCTCAGAGCATCTCCTTCATCTTTTGGAATGCATCCATACACTCTTGCCCCCACTGAAATTTGCTGTTTTTTCTTAGGATGTTGAAGAATGGGATTGACTTTTCTTGTAGCTTGGAGCAAAATCTTCTTCAAGCAGTGAGTCTCCCATTTAGTGCCTGAACATCCTTGATATTTTTAGGCGGGGAGAGGTTAAGGATTGCCTGACTTTTCTCTGGGTCAACTTCGATACCCTGCTGTCCAACAATGAAACCGAGGAATTTCCCTTTTGTTACACCAAATACGCATTTCTCAGGATTCAGTTTTATTTGATACTTATCTAAAGTGTTGAACGTTTCTTCCAAATCCTTGATGTGTTGTTCTTTCGATGGACTTTTCACGACTATATCGTCGACATATGCTTCTACATTCCGAGCAAGTTGTTGGCCAAACACTTTATCGATCATTCGCTGAAAAGTAGCTCCTGCATTCTTTAGGCTAAAAGGCATCAGCTTATAGCAAAATGTCCCAGCCGAAGTGATAAAAGATGTCTTCTCTGAATCTCCTTCATTCATTCTAATCTTATTATATCCAGAGAATGCATCTAAAAAACTTAACACTGAACTCTGGGCAGTTGAAACTACCAATCTATCTATTGATGGCAGAGGATAAAATCTTTAGGACATGCTTTATTTAAGTCTGTGAAATCTACGCACATCCTCCATTTTCCATTTGCTTTTGATGAATCCGGCCCTTAGGAGTTTTTTGACTTCGGCTCGAGCCGCCAAATCTCTTTCTTGTCCGATCACTCTTTTCCTTTGCCTGATCGTCGGGTGTTTTGGATCTACTCGGAGTTCATGCCGGATAACACTTGGGTCTATCCCAAGCATTTCGTCTGTGGTCCAAGCGACCGTTGCCCTTCTTTTTTCCAAGAACCTCATTAAGTGAGTCTGTTCTCCATTGTCAAATACAGTTCCTATTTTAAAAAACATAGAAGGATCAAATTTTGGATATACCTCTCTGGGAATGTCTTGAGTTGTTTGGTTCCCTTCTTTTTCTTGATTTTGCTCTGGAGGAAGCGGCAACTTTCCCTTGAACTCCTTTTTTTATCCTACCGTTTTAACCATATCTTCTTTGGGTAGACCCTCTATTATACGGATCTCACAAACTCGGGCCATTTTCTGACTTCCTCTTATAGCAACCAACTTTCCGTATTTGGTTACGTACTTCAATTTTAAGTGATGGGTACTTATATAGCTTTGAAGGCATTAATTCCGGGTCTTCCAAGATACATGTTATATCCAGAGAGACCTGGTACAATGAAAACCGTGAGTTTTTCCATTCTTCTTTTACTTGCCGCGAATGACAAGCAGGTCGTTGTGAGGGTATAGCACTCCATCTTCATCCTCATCAGAAAAGAAAATCGGGGGAAGGTTTCTTTTTTAGCAACCTTCCTCTCTGGGAGTTCCTGGTGTACCTCATGAATGTGCCTTTTTCCTTTCGCTAGGAGTTAGAGGTCCTACCTCTGAAAAAATCCCTGTGAAATTTCTTAGAAAAAATTTTGTCAGGCTTCCTTTTCTTCTTTTATGGAATTAAATCTACTGTATTTATGGAATATGACATGAAAATGGGAACACTATCTATCCCACTTTTATTTCTTAATGCTATATTTGGTAAAGCCTACCCCTTTACATTTTTGGTTTAAATGACAATTCACGACAAGGTTTTATTCATATGACGCCTATTTTTAGAAAAGAAAGCTTCACTTCCCTTTTTTCACAGACCTTGTAACACCCCGTCTCTAATCCAATCGTGGTTATCGTAAACTTAACAACATATCATTAATATCGCAACAGGAATATATTAATTAACAGGACCATGCTACGGTCTAAACACAATGATAACCTAACTTTAATACTTACAACCATCTAACCAAAACAATCACCAACCGAGTTTACAAGTATCTCAACAACCGACATAATTCTTCATAAGTTTAAATATTAACAACGGATGCACATACACATCCCGTACTCAAAATATAAACCCAACCTAGGTCTAACCGCCCCTACTCTCAAGGTGAGTCTTCATTGGGCGCTTACCTGTAAAATATAAACAACAACCCCCGAGGGGTCAGCACCTTTGCTGGTACGATTCTCTTATAGCCCCCGAGCTAACGGGGCTACGACGACTAATTGTCGATAGCATGGAGATTGATTATTACACAACATAAATGAGAAGTGTAATAAGCATCAACCACAAATGAACAATAACAGTTCAACACAATGAATGGCGTTGAAGCATTCCTTAAGTAAGTGAGTTAGATGTTAACCCCTTAGGTCCACATTCCTCTTATACTCATGTATGCCAGCCGTTCTCTTATTAGAACTGGTTAGCCCTTAGTTCGTTTCTTATTTTTGTAGGGCTTGGATAACCCTAGCCGGCAGCAGTACACTTACCGACAATAAGCAACATCTCTTAGTTTGTTGGGGATGTAGGCTAGATCCCCCCACGCCATACTTAATGTGACTTCCACCTCAAACAGTAGTCTGGGTGGTCTAGTCGATTTGCTGACTCTAGGCGACGAGTCCGAAGACAAGTCTAATTTGGAAGCCGGATCTGATTCAGATACCGACCTCCCCCAATACACATGTGCCGGTACCATTCCAGATTCCTCACTCCTTCCAAGTTACGGTTAGCAAGAGTCTCAAAGTCAATCATAACAAGTGTGCTTTATCTCATCCAATTATTTACTAAACATAGTTAGTAAGTTAACTCAAATCAAGTGTGTTAATTGTATTCACAAACACACAACAAATATAATAAACCAGTTGCATGCTTTATCTAGTTTAGTCGGAACACATAAACAAATAGCACATAAGCCAAGGGACACCTCGTTTTAGCAAGCAGGTTACAAGAAAACCATACCGTTCACCGTCGGCGGTTGTTTGTTTAATCTCCTTCCAAGTCCCAAATCACAAGTCCTAAACACATTCATTCAGGTTAGGTTATTAATTAGCTCAACTCAACCCTACTTACTTAACCTTCTTAAACACCAATGTTTACCCTTTAATATTCACTAAGTCCTTATAGTTTTAACTTAACTTTTAAGTGCATCGTTTCTCGTTATCCCTTATACTTATTCACCCACTTAGTAGCCATTACACGCACCAACCATGTCTTAAATAACTTTATAACATCAATACCTACCAACCCCCATCAATACCTAACATTTTCCAAGCTTAAACATCATTTTTAGAGTGGTCCGGTACTTGGTCCTTACCTTAAGTCCCAGACCAATTCATAGTATAAGTCTCGGCTGATTTTGTGTTGTGGTCCGGGACTTTACGTGGGACTTAAGTCCCGGACCAATCTAGGCTGAAACTCTCGGGTGGAAATTAAGGGGTAGTTCAGGACTTTATACAAGGCTTAAGTCCCGAACAAAGGTACTGGATGAACTCTCGGGCCTTTTTTTTAGTATGGTCCGGGACTTTACCCTGGACTTAAGTCCGGGACCAGCTATAGATGTTTACCATATGCATTATTCTAAGTGTAGTTACACTTGCTCTCTTCATCCATGGTTTACCCAAAGTTCACACATGATCTTAGGAATATTATAATACCAAAATAACAACTTAAACTTGCCTAATTCCACATCTAAACTTGTTACTCAATTTCTTACAAAATCTCTTAACACTTGTAATATTTTCCTTAGATTTCCAAGTGGTAGTTTCATGTCTAAAACTTAAACTAACCAAAATGTTATCTCACAACATTACCACTACACCCAAAACATTTTTGCTCCCCTACACCTCCATTACACAACCTCCTTCTATTTTCCACAAGCACACACTTAGACTTTCATAAAGCATCATTCTTCCTTTGTTTACCAAAATTTGCACAAGCTCTAACCACACTCCCACCATAACCTTGGTGTGTCCAACTTACTCATTTAAACTCTAATACCTTCAAGACAACTCCTAAGTCATTTAAACACTCAAGAACACTCTAGTTTACTTTCTTTCACCAACTTAAGCCTTAAGAATTCATAGTACATCTTAGGTCACCAAACTTCATTTATACACCTTAAACTCTTTGTTTTCTCACCAAATTTTGACAAGGCTTCTTTAATATATTCCTACACCCAAACACTTGGTTTTTACCATTAAATAACCATGAACACTCAAGTTCTTACCACATTCTTAACACTCAAATTACACCAAAACTACACTACATCACAATATAGTGCATAAACTTAAATTGCTTGGCACTTAGTCCCTTAAATGACTTGGCTCTTAGGCCCTTAAATGCATAAATTGTAAACACTGAATTTCCACAATATATATAGCCTTTGACCTGCTAATACATACAATAATGCTCCCATTGCAATATAAATACTCTTGTAATTCACCTTGTGATTGTCTAACTATCTCATTTCCCATTTTCTCCTTAGTCACAAGTTCTCAATATAATCACGTTATTTCTCCTAGGTTTAATAACCCTTATATAATGTAAACTCTAAACTACACTTACCATCTATCTACATCCCATCCCTTAAAACAATAAAAAACCTTAAGGTAAGACAATTACCTTGCTTTTCCAAGCTTCTCCTCACACCTTTCTCCTTGGTTTTCCTTGTTTAATTTTCAGCCACCAACTTAATTCCCCTTGCTAATGTTCTAATCAATATACAATGACTCTAATGAGTGCTAAATAATACACTAACATTAAGGAATCATACCTAGGTTAAAAATGTGTTTTAAGGTATTAAAATGAATGTTTACCTTTGAAGTCTTAACTTAAGCTTGGATATGAATCAAGAAGGACCTCCTCTAGTCCTTGGAGAATAGAAACAAGCTAGAGCAAGGAATAAAACAAGACCCCATAAGAAGTTGATTTTCGGTAATGGAGGAAAAGTGATGGAAAGATGATTTTTCTTACATTTTCCTTACCTTGAATGAATGGAGAAGCTAATGAACCCTTCAAGCTAATTTTCCATCCTCTAATGGTGATTTCCCATGGCTCCAAAATGAAGCTTTTCCAATTTTGAAAAGATAGGAAGCAAGGCCTTGGTCTAACTAAGAGTTATCTAAGCTTATTTTTGAATTTGGAGCTAAAATGAAGATTTGGTGAGCAAGTGAAGGTGAGTCTACAATGGGGCTGGTTCTTAAGGTTTGAGAGGATGAAGAAGGTGAAGAAAAACATGGAAGAAGAGAATGAATGAATAAGAGGAGAGAGGTAGGCTAAAAGGTAAAGATATTCTTTTAAAAAGCAAATAGTACTATTCTAACTCCTCCCTCTCTTTTCCGTAATGTCCTAGCTCATGTGGTGACTCACCACTTCAAAAACCGGACCCATCCTTAATTATGAGATATTTGTGGTCTTGGTTGACCTACTAATTGACTTATGTTGACTTAATGCTAAACTAGCCTTATTTGGGCACTATTCACAAATTAGTGCACAAATTTATGAAATTTTTGATTTCCCACTGATTTAGGCTTCCTAATGTGATACTAAGTAGTACACAAGTTAATTAAGGAGTAATCATGGGCACTTAGCCACTCAAAACCCCTTTCTAAGACAATTTTTCCAAAATGTGCTTTAAGAGTCCTTAAAGCATAATTTGTGTTTTAACTTGTTTTTGAGCTTTTTTTTCTTTGGTAATTGATTTAACATGTCCATTAGGATATTACTAAGGTCTAAGAATGATATTTGGGTGCTAACCCAAGTTACTCCAAGCTTAGAGCATGTTTTTGCTTAAATTGCTCTTATGGTGTTTCCTTGTGTTTTCTTTGGTTTAAATTGTTTCCTAATGTTTCTAAGGCATTATTTAGCCTTCTTATATCTTAACTTAACATATAAACACCATAGGTAGGTTTGGGGTATTTCAATCTACCCCCTTAAAAGAACTTTGTCCCCAAAGTTCACATGTATGCTATAACATTTACAACACACGAATAACTTAATACCACATCTTATATTCACATTCACACCTTGCAAGACTCAAATGGTCTGCCGCAAGTACAATACATAAGTACTATACATATCTCAAACTTACCATAAAGTGTAATACCTTACAAAAACCAAGCAAACGACAAACATTGTTCGTTTACTCACTCAAAACCAGGAAACTCTATCCCCCTTAAAAAGAGGTACGCCCCGTACCCTATACAGATAATCTAGTCACTAAATAAAGAAGGGTACTTCGATCTCATCTTATCCTTTAATTCCCACGTGGCCTCTTCGATATCCTAGTTAGACCAGAGAACCTTCACCAGTCGCACTGACTTATGGCGAGTGTCCCTAGTCTTAGTATCCAAGATTCTCTGAGGAGTCTTGACAGATCTCATATTCGGCTCTATTGTCAATCTCTCAGGCTCTAACACATGGGAGGGGTGGTGCATGTATTTCTTTAGTTGTGAAACATGAAAAACATCATGCACTTTACCCACCTCAGCAGGTAAATTCAACCTGTAAGCAACTGGGCCCACCCGCTCCGTAATCTCATAAGGACCAACAAACTTAGGGCTCAGTTTGCCCTTATGCCCAAATCTAAACACATCCTTCATCGGTGAAACCCACAGAAATACCCGGTCTCCCACTACGAACTCCAGGTCTCATTGTCGAACATCAGCATATGACTTCTGCCTATCTTGAGCAGCTTTCATATTCTCCCTAATTTGCTGAACTTCAGCCTGAACTTGCTCTAAGTAATCTGGTCCTATGATGACCGTTTCACTCGACTCATCCCAGTAGAGCGATGTACGACACAGTCTCCTGTACAACGCTTGGAAATGCGCCATCTTGATCGAAGCCTGATAGCTATTGTTGTATGAGAACTCGATCAGATGCAACTTGTCAATCCAACTGCCCTGGAAGTCTAAGGCACATGCTCTCAGCATGTCCTCGAGTGTTTGAATTGTACACTCAGTCTGACCATCTGTCTAAGGATGGAACGCGGTACTCAACTTCAATTCTGTATCCAACGCTTCTCTCGTAGCTCTTCAGTACCTCGAAAGGAATCTGGTATCTCTATCTAACACTATGGTCTTCAGTACCCTGTGGTGTCTCATGATCTCCTTATCAAACAACTCAGCTAACTTAGTTACCTTCCAAGTATCCTTCATCGGTATGAATCGGGCTACCTTGGTAAGGCGATCCACTACAACCCATATCATGTTTAGACCTCCCCTGGTAGGTGGGAGTCCGACCACGAAGTCCATTGAGATATCATGAAACTTCCACTCCGGAACTGGCATCGACTGTACCATTCCACCTGGTCGTCGGTGCTCGAATTTTACCTTCTCGCATGTGAGACACCTCAAAACAAACTCGGTAACATCTGTCATCATTCCCGACCCCTAGAAGTATTTCTTCATGTCTTTATACATCTTAGAGGCTCCCGGATGGATGGAAACTGAAGAACAGTGTGATTCTCTAAGTATGCGGTCTTTCAGATCCGTGCTGCCTCGTGGTATACATAACCGGCCCTTAAGTCTGATCAGATCATCATCATGAAGTTTGAAGTCGTATTTCTGACTCTCAAAGGTACCCTCTGTCAGCTTCTGTCTGACTTCCCTCATATACTCATCGGTCCTCTGAGCCTCTCGCACCTCATCAACCAAGCTCGAGAAAGAAACTAGCGAATGGAGTGAGTGTGCTCGACGGCTCAGGGCGTCAGCTACAACATTGGCCTTCCCTTCTTTGTATTGGAGGTCAATGTCATAGTCCTTCAAGAATTCTATCCATCTCCTCTGTCGAAGATTCAGCTCCTTCTGAGTGAATATGTATTTCAAGCTCTTATGATCAGTGTAGATTGTCACACTAACCCTGTATAAGTAGTGGCGCCATATCTTCAAAGCGAAGACTACAGCTCCCAGCTCTAAATCATGTGTGGGGTAGTTCTCCTCATGTTTCTTCAGCTGGCGTGAGGCATATGCCACCACCTTGCCATGTTGCATGAGCCCGCAACCCAGCCCTCTGCCGGATGCATCACAGTGTACCTCAAAGCCCTCCGTGCCGTCTGGAATTGTCAGTTCGGTGCAGTGGTCAGTGAGTCCTTCAAACTTTGAAATGAACTCTCACAATCTGCCGTCCATATGAACAGTGCATCTTTCTTCATCAGACTGGTCATTGGCTTCACGACCTTGCTGAAATTCTTAACAAACCTCCGATAGTAACCCGCCAAACCAAGAAAGCTCCGAATGTCAGTAACGGTCTTCGGTCTCGGCCAGGTACGCACGACATCAATCTTTGCTGGATCTACTGAGATCCCAGCATCTGAGATGACATGACCTAGGAAAAAGACCTGGTCAAGCCAAAACTCACATTTGGAGAACTTAGCGTAAAGCTGGTTCTCCCTCCGTATTTCTAATACCCTCCTCAAACGTTCCTTATGCTCAGCTCTCGACTTTGAGTATATCAATATGCCATCGATGAATACCACAACCGACTTGTCCAACTGCTCCCTGAACAAGCGGTTCATCAGATCCATAAACTTCTCCGGTGCGTTCGACAAACCGAACGGCATCACTGTGAATTCATAGTGGCCGTATCGTGTCCGGAATGCCGTCTTCTCAATATCTCCCTCCTTCATGGCTATCTGATGATACCCCGATCTGAGATCAATCTTGGAAAACACTGATGCCCCCTTCAACTGATCGAATAGATCGTCAATGCGAGGTAGTGGATACTTATTCTTCACAGTCACTGCATTCAACTCTCTGTAGTCGATGCAGAGGCGGAGACTGCCATCCTTCTTCTTTACAAAGAGAACTGGCACTCCCCATGGTGAAACACTGGGTCTTATGAACCCTTTGTCTAACAAATCCTTCAGCTGATCCTTCAATTCATTCAATTCTGCCGGAGCCATGCGGTACGGTGCCTTGGCTATCGGCCCGTTTCCTGGTAGAAGCTCAATAGTGAACTCTACCTCCCGAGTGGGTGGCATGTCGGGCAGTTCTCGTGGAAAGAGATCGGGGAACTCCAACACTACTGGTAAGTCGGGGTCGAACTCGGGGTCTCTCTCTATGTCCTGGACATAGCAAAGATATACCTCTTCCTTTCTCCTCAACTCCTTATACATTGCCATGGCGGAGATGATCTTGGTCGAAGGCTCTCTAGGCCTCTGGCGGTATGATATTGTTACCCCAGACTGACTCATGAGTAGCAGTCGGGGCTCGGCGCAGAGGATACGACCCTTGTGCTGCTCCAACCAGTTCATCCCGAAGATAACATCAAATCCCAAATCCCTGAACTCAATAAATGTGACTGGGAAGTCTTCACCCCTGATTCTGATGGTGGCTCCTCGGTAATAACGAGTGCAACGAACTTTCTCCTTAGACGGAAGCGTAACTGTGAAGTCGGGTAGCTCATCAGCGTCTAGCCCCAACCTTCTCGCAAATGATGCTGAGATAAAGGTATGCGAGGCCCTTGAGTCGAAGAGAACAGATGCCTCAATGCCATTGATCGGAAAGGTGCCGGTGAGGATAGTACCGCTTTCGCCGGCTTGTGCCTCTGTAAGAATGCTTAGTGCACCTTCCGTACCGAGTCCATGACCTAATTGTATTTCACAAGCTTTCATGAGTAATGATGGTATAACAAGAGTCGTAACAATTAATATGAACAACACTGTTATTTTATTGATAACCATCCTGTTTACATCATGTGCTTCTTCCTTACACCTCATTTCTTACATCGTACTTAAAATATTACATGGCTAATATTGTCTAAAGGTTAGGTTTAACCGTCCTGGTCTCATATGTGTCGCATTAATTACTGTTGACGGTGTTGTATTTAGCTTGATTCTCTTAATCCCATGATACAAAATTCTTGATTTTCCTCTTAAAACTAATACATCTCCAGACTTAAGTATTAACTTCTTGGCACGGTCCGCACGCTTCTGCTCGCCGTATAAAAATTCAGCATCGTCTCCAATGGACCAAGACACTACGGGTATCCCTCTTTCGAGAGACTCCGCTATCTCGTCCTTGTCCTGATGTAGTCCGAGTCGCCCGTCTCTCTCATAAAAATTAACAATGCACAAATCTGCTTGTATGTCTGGGATCGGGTCAACTTCCAGGTGCTGAGCGATCTCCACGACTTATGTAATAACCGGTTGGAACTCTTCGGGTATTCCCGGTGGTGAGACTCCATCTTGTGCTCTCGTAGTTTGGTACGTCTTGGCATACGGATTCCATTCCTTGCCCAAGCTCATCATCCTCAGTTTCATCCTTGCTCCTCCTGGGTACTCCGGTGTATAGAACCCTCCCGGACCCGCTCCTAACTGATTGCATCTCCTGATGATGGCTATTTGTGCTTCGGGTGTCAGGCATCCCCTTAATAGAATCATACCTGGGCGGATAACCAGACATTGTTCGGTTGGAAAGTCTCAGGTTTCGATGTCGGTCTCTTCTGGGTTAAGTGTTGAAGGTATGGGATAGCAAATGTTGAAGTTTGCTAAGGTGGTAATAGGTTATATCTCACTTAAGTTCTTATCTTGTCTTAATTTTTATCTAACTTAATTATTCACCAAAGCATGCATGAAATGCGGTAATCAGGCAATTTTATTACTAAATGGTTTATGGTGGTACCTGGCCTCACGAGGGTTCAGCCTCATCGTCCCGGTCCACCAGATGTAGAGAGGGTCCCGACTTCTGGACTACTCTAGGTTCTTGTTTGCTGCAGGCTGTGTCGCCCTCTGACCGTCGGATCCAGCGCCCTAATCGGTCTTAGTCTTGCCCTTGAACCCAGGCCTGAAGTTCTTGCTCTCTGGATTCCCATAGCACTCATAGGCTCGGTGCCCAAACACACCACAAAAGTTACATTCCACCTTGTTACCCTTATAGTCAAGCCCGGGGTGGTCCTTGTGACACCGCTGACAATAGTAGTGTTGTTGGTAGCCACCACCGGCTTCCTTCCTAGACTCTTTACCTGATTGCATATGACATCAGTGATTGTGTCTCGATGTTTGTTAAACCATTATTAACTCACTTAAAATGTACTACCTTTCCCTTTGGCACCTTTGAGCGTAGGGGCTTAGTAGCGATTGCATAAGTCAACTTCAGTGGCTCTTCAGCAACCTTCTCAGTTTCCATCTTATTCTTATGACCTTTCTGGACCTGAGGCTGGTACTTCTGCTTCTTGTACCCGCCTTGCCCTTGACTCTCCCCACTCTTACCAGCCGTCTTCCTCTTAGCGGCATTGTCCTCATCCCGCAGCTGGACGATTATCTCAACCTTAGCAGCGACATGATAGCACCCCTGCTTACAGGGTATTAATTCATCTCATTCTCATATTCTAAATCTCATCCACTTACTTATAACTTAACCTTCCTCATTACCTGCAAGGTAGTATAACTAGCCGGTCCCATGCCGTAGCGGAGTCGATGGCTCAGCCCGCCATAGAAGCGGTCCACCAGAATCTGGTCCGAATACCTGTGAGCCTCGATTTTAAACCCTATCCTATATTGATTAAAGCTGATTAGGACCTAACCGGGTTTTAGGTCCACTTATAACCTAAGTTTAATAACTATGCCATATAACATTAATTATTAAAACCTAAGCTAGCTCACTGGAACCTATATGAGTCTCCACCTAATTTTAACCTAGAGTAAATTAGGAAAGGTAAAGTTTGGGTTAGGGGGCTTGGTATTCGACTTATTTAGGGTTCAAATTACTTTCATTACCCCTCCTAGGTCATTTTTCCTCTACTTAGTTTATTTACGGCTTACTACGAAGTTGTTTTAACCTAAGTGTGCGCTTCTGATTTTTTTGTATTTTTAACATTTTTAGACAGAAAATTAAAGTGAGAATTGAAATTATCTAAACTAGGGTTTCGGAGGCAGAATAAGGTCAAATTTTGATTCCGTCCGTGGCCACGAACCTAATGTCCGAAGCCACGGACCCTAGTTAATCTAAAATAAACAGAAAAGTCAAATTAATAAGAAAACACAATTTTGAAAAGTCCGGGGCCACGGACAAGGCGTCCGTGGACCCGGACATAAATTAAAAAACCTTAAATTTTGAAAATAAAATTATCCCACCACTGTCCGGGGGCGTCCGGGCTTACGGACAGGGCGTCCGGGACCCCAGACGTAGCGTCCGTGGGTGCGGACCGCCCTCGGACGGCGGCGTTTGGGTGGTTCCCGGCTGTGTTTTTGGCTCAAAATTTATGGGTAGATAGCCTGAAAGATTCTTAACACGTTAGTGATTGAAAGTTTTCAATTTGAAGTCAAATTAAACACGAAACTTAGCAAACAAGTTATTGGGTAGAAGCGAAAACAAATGTTAATTCAGAAGCGGTAAAAAGTGAAATTGACTCCAAATTTTAACATAGAGTATTTAAATTTGAAAAAAGTCAGAGAATTAAGATTTCAACCTGTTTTACCTTCGGATTTAATAAGACTCTTCACACCGGGGATCTTTTGGTGCTTTGTTGATGCCGGTTTTGGATTGACTTCGAATTGAACTTCTGACTCCTTCTTCTTTATGTTGTTGAGGACGTGTTTTGTAACACCCCTACAACGCCCCTATCAACTACCGAAATCGCAGCGGAAATAACCAACCAAACAATAACCAAACGCTTTGGTGCTACAACGCCGTTAACCACCCACGTGGTTAACTAGGCAGAATAAATACAAGTGTATCGGTCTGATGATCAGACTCCCGAGCATAGAATCTAACATCCATATATAAACATAACCAACCATACCGAGTATTTAATTTACATCACCACTACCAACTGTAAACCTCCACCACTGTTTAGCGTTCGGTACCAAAATATAACGCCACGGGAGCACAGGCGCATCCCGGGCTCAACATCCAAAACAACCAAAAGTACATCATCGACCTAGGATCTAGATCCACTCCGCTTCTTCGATCCTCATCCTGCAATAAAATATGGAGTCCCCGAGGGGGTCAGCAACCTTTGCTGGTATGGCTAACGCGCAGCCCATCGGCTACCGGGATACCGCAACCATAATTTTCAATTAATAACATGGCATTCATTTTAAAACATCCAACATATATATTATATCCATAGCATAGCAAGGGAAATTGCATAGCATCATAACACTACTAACACCATAAATCGATCCTCACAAGGAACCTTCCACCATAGTTAGTATACCATGTGAGCCTAGAGATTTTGCCAATCCCATGTTAACTCATTACCAACCTCTTACCGTCCAGTTTATAGAACGTTTAACTTATATCCAAGGTGTGTCGGATATAGTGTCCAAGCACACCGAAATAACATACGTATGCCCCTAAGGTTGCCCGACGTGAGTCATAACTAGCTTTGGATAAGCTAAGGGAAGGTAGAAACCAAATTGGACACCACCTATACATACACCAAGAGAGCCGACCGGATATGATTGACTCCCGTCCATCACACACCGCTGGCCGGAACAACCGACTCCTCAATCCCCCATTAGCCACTGTTAGTGATCACACAATATTTTTTTGTTAAGTACATACAATCAAATATTTAGGTCTTGTTAGACAACCAAGGGAAAGGAGTCACACTTACAACATCTTAATGTATAACAACTGTAAACTCTTTCATGCCTTAATCTTATAAGGTCTAACACACAGAAAAGCAAACAACACAGTCCAACCGGTGTAAACCGGTAGACACGACTGCAAGAAAACCATAACCTTGGTCCTTGCCTCGATTGTTTCCCCTTGAGAGAATCCTAAACACATTAGTAACGTATCGGTTTAATTATTTATTTAACCTTCAAACTTACTAAGTATTTAACATGATTGTATGACATGTTTTAATGTCTATTCTATCCCCTAGGTTTCCTTCATTATATACCCTAGGTTAACTACATAAGTCACATTCTTTTTCTGTTTTTTTTTTTACAAGTTTAGGTCCGAACGACCTTAACCCGACCGAACTTGTCCAAGTTCGTCGATTCCAGAACACATTTTTTCAAAATTTTCTACTCCGACCGACATGTAAGTTGGTCGCATGTTCGGTCTTTTCCCCGAGAGTTTCTTCTTCTTCTTCTTCTTTGAAAATTTATCCCGACCGAACTTGCCAGTCCGGTCCTATGTTCGGTCGGTTTCCAGTAACTCAATCCGTACACAAATACAAGCCCGACCGACTTGCAAGTCCGTCCCCAAGGTCGGTCCTTCTAGAAGCCAAGTCTCGCAGGTAAACTGGGCTCGAAACCGAACTTGCAAGTTCGGTCGCAAGTTGGTCTTGCCCCCAGACCTTTGTTTTCCTTTTCACATCCAACTCCAAACTTCACCCCATATAACCTAGTACCCCCCCAACCTAACCTCATTTGGGCCTTTAAACTCCACCTTAAGACATCCTTACAACACTCATAAACTCATTTTCTAATTCCTTAAACCTTTACTATATCTTCCACATTCCTAAACCCACTTACAATGTTTTCTCCTAGTTTTTTCAAGTGGTGTTTCATACCTATGATAACTACTATTCCAAAGCTTTCTCCTTATTTTAACATCATCTCCAAGCATCATCTCTCATCTCTCACAACTAACTCCTTATATCCTTCTTGAAACTCATTTTCCAAGTGTACACTTTCTCCTTATTTACCAAAGTTTGCCTAATGTCTTTACCTAAGTCCAAAATGACTTTGGTACATACTAAAAATCTCAGGGGTCATGCTAATCCTTATTACACTCTAGAGCACTCAAGACATTATACCTTCACTTGTAAACACCTAGTCATTTCCTAACACCTCTAACTCACCAAACCTTATGTTAAAACACTTAGAACTTCTTGCTTCTTACCTAAAATTTTGACATGGATTCCCCTTAGAACATACTAAGCCTAAACACGTGTTTTCTCCATAAACCACACAAGAACACCTAGAATCAGCAAGAACACTCCATACACAACTTCACCAAATCACACTACATTACATATAGTGCATAATTTAACTGCATGGCACTTAGGCCCTTAAAATGCATGGCTTAGGCCCTTAAAATGCATAACCCCTTAAACACTGAATTTCCACAATATATTTGCCTTTGACTGCAAATACCTCAAACACATATGCCTTTTACTAGTCTCTCTGAGAACACTTTACTAAGTCATTCACCATTGCTCTTTAGGTAGTTTTAATAAGATTTATAAGCTCATTTCTCCTAAGGCATTAAACAACATTAGGTTAGTAGATTACCTCTACCTCTTTTCCAAACCACTTCTTTCTTTCTTGTTTCCTTATAAAACCGGTAAGGTATTTGTTCCTTGTCAAGTTCTAAACTATACCAAACACCATAATGAGTATTCAAGCTTTGAGCTTCATCTCATTGTAAACCCTAATTTACATTGTTTCAAAAACATTAATGTAGTTGTTTTACCTTGATCTTTGAAGAGAGTTTGAATATATACAAGAGAGGACTCCACCAGTCCATGAAGAGTTGAAATGAAGCTAGAACAAAGTCACCACAAAGAGCTATATCAATGTGTATTTTCGGTCAAGGTAAAAACATGGAGGAAAATGTTTTTTCTTGAGATTCCTTACCTAGAAGCGTAATAGTATGTCATACAAGCTCAAGCTCCTTCAATGGTGGAACACCTTGGCACCGAAATGGGGCTCTTGAAGCTTTGAGAAGATAGAAATGAAGAGCTGATGAGAGGAAGAGATTGGTGGTC
>CM041780.1:289032130-289052073 GCA_023374045.1 Limonium bicolor | reverse complement strand
TTTTTGTCTCTCAAGAAGCGGTAACTGATTCAACCTTGAATGCGATATAGAAGCTGAGCGTCTGTAGTACCGGAGTTACAGCATCAACTTGGTTTACCCGAGCTTCTGGATGCGCATGGGTGGGTCAAGCTCTTGGACATGGGTGGTCCATACTACCCACGTGAGGCACGGGTCTTCTATGCGAATGCCCGAATACAAGAAGGAAACATCTGCTCCACTATCCACGAGAGAGACATCATCATTCGAGTTGCTGACATTGCTGCATACCTCGGGATCCCTTACCCTTCTCCTCCTATGGGTGAGGGCGATGATTTAATGCAGCTACATAATGAATTTCAGAACTTCGCCGACCGACACTACAGAGCGCTTATGGTTCAGGCATCGTGCAGACGTAGATGGGATGACCCCTCTAAGCAGGTCATCCCTGCTGATCTACTGCAGGACCCTCGTGAGCGAGTCCTGTTCGCGCTTCTCGTGGCCAATGTCACGTCGCGACTCAGCTCTGACCTCAACAAGACCGACTGCTATCTTCTCTACCCCGGGTCCTACATGAGCATCTATGTTACATCATCGAGCACAATGACCGTCACCGGCTTGGATTCCTTGTTATGATCTGCCACTTCCTCAGGCAGCAGGGTGTGATCTTGGCTGATGAGGGTCGTTCCCATTTTCGGTCGCCCATTGACATGGGAACCTTGAGGAAGATGTGATTTGACTTTGATGGAACGACATGGACTAAGAGAGCAGCACCGCGTACTCAGAAGCGCTAGAGAGATGCTGGAGAGGGACCATCAGAGCCAGTCCCTACTTCCAATGTAGAGGAAGAGCAGCAGTACGCTGCATTCCCAGCACCCAGGAGCAGGTACGTCACCTAGGATGAGCTAGAGCGCCGAGAGCAGCAGATGGAGCAGTCATTCAGAGCTGAGATCAGCCTCCTTCAGGGTAGGCACGCCGATCTCAGGATAATGAGTCCCTGCTCCACGAGTTCCAGCAGTGGCAGGCTTTCTACCCGCCACCTCAGTGATTTGCTACCAGTTATTTTTCTCTCTTTCGTTTTCCTTTCCTACTTTGTTATTTATTTGATGTATCCTTAACAATTGACAGTTTTCAGGTTGTTTGGTTTGTTTCAGTTTTCGTTCAACAACTCTGCTCATTTAAACCATGACTCCTGGACAGCATTTTCGTAGTATCTTTATCATATACTTGCATCTGTTTCTTTTTACTGTTTCAAAAAATCTAATTCCATCTGCCAAGCTAGATAATTGTCTAAACACAAGTGTGAAGAACATTTCCCCCTCCAAGAGCCTTAAGTGTGAGGAAGGGCTCCTTCCACAATCCAAGGATATAAGAGGGAGTTCTTCGTTTTTATTTAATGCACTATTTAATTATGTTAAATCCGTTTTACTCCTTTTTCATCTCGGTTGCAATACCTGACCGCTATCCTCCATGAGTATGACACATTTTGAAACGTCTTCTTACTTGATTTAATTCCTGAACAAATGAGGACATTGTTCCTCTTAAGTGTGAGGAAGTAGACCTTTCTCTGAAAATGTGTTTGTTATACTTAAATGCCACACTAGTTTATTTTGTTCTTATGCTATACAGGATAAAGTTCTTTTAATGCTTATAGAAATTAAATTTACGGGTAAAATTTTGTTGTAGAATATTTTGTAGAAAAATCAAACCTGGTAACAACTTTAAGATTATTTTTGCTCATAATTGTTGGTTTTTATGGTTTCATTATAAAAAATAAATTGTGTGCAAGCTAATTATGGAGTCTGAACTTTTAACTCGGTACTTTAGGAATGAAATGAAAGTTTGGAATGGAAGAATAAGGCAAGGTACTCTTCTGATCAAATATTTTTATGAACTGAAGCGAGCCTCTTCCATTCGGTTATTAAGTCCTTGGGGTGCTTCATCACCCATTTACCTAAGATCATTTGATCTGGGATAAAAGACCCAAAACTGTTACAAGAATGGAGAGAAACGTATGTAGGGTTTAAAATAAATATGCAAGCAGTTTTATTTCTGAATAAAAGCTTAACTTATTTAGATCATGAGTATGTGGTGTTGAAAGGTACTATGGAATAAGGCAATACTTCACACCCCTTTTCATTTCTGGGTTTTTAAGGAAAGAAATGGTTGAAAGATCCCGAGTTAATCTATGTTCATTCTTAATGATTTAAACTTCTCCAAATATTTGGTATGAAAAGCTTGTTTACACTAAAAGAAAAGAAACATACAGTTATGAGCAAGGTTAATCTTAGGATTGTTATTATGCTTGATTCCCTTATACGTTTGTTTTAACCCGAGATTTAATTCTATGGCATTTCTCAGGAGCTTATTTATGTATTTTGCTTGAGGACAAGCAAAAGCTAAGTGAGAGGAAGTTTGATAAGTGCAATACATATAGACTTTTAGAGTTTAATTACCTTATAATTCGCAATATCTAAAGCATATGTTTCCCACTTATTATGCGTTTTTTCCTAAGATTTATGTTTTGACATGAACTAATGCATTTTATATGTTAAATGTAGGAAAAAGCCATGTAAATATGTAGATTATCTCATGACGATTTCAACGCAACAAACGGGGATTAAATCAGAGTTCAAACGAAGGTTTTAGAGGGAAAATAAGTTGTGTCCGAACTTGCGTCCAGACATGCAAGTTCGGACACAACACGGGGAAGCAAGCTCCGCAGTCCTTTGAAGTTTGAATTAAGCTAAGAAAAGAGCAAGGGAAAGCACCATTAAAAGGTGATTCTCGGTCATGTACAAAAATGAGAGGAAATGTAATTTTTCTTTGGTTTTCCTTACCTTGAAGCAAAGGAGAATAATAAGGTGTGAAAAGATGAGTTCTTGCTCCTTCAATGGTGAATCTCCATGGCACCGAAATGAAGCTCTTGAAGATTTGAAAAGACAAGGTTGAAGAGCTTGTTCTAACTAGAAGAATGGTAGTCTTGAAGTTGATTTTGGACCATGGAGCTAGGAGTTACAAGCAATTGAAGATGGAGAATGATGATAGTGCTGTAGCAAAACCGTTGGAGAAGAGAGGATGGAGGTTGGAGACTGTGGGAAACAAGAGGAAAAAGAAGAGAATGAGGTTAGAGGTTTTAATTTGGAAGATATGTATGCATAAAGCAAATGGTTAACTTACTTGTCATCTTTCCTTCCTTATTAAACTAGCTAAGTGTGATGAGTCACACTTAAAAACCGGCCCCCTTTATCCTCCTTGGGATATTTTATGGCTTTATTGACCAATTAATCACTTATGTTGACTTATGTCCTAAACTAGCACTATTCATAAATTAGTGCACATGATTGTGAAATTTTTGATTTCCCATTGATTTAGACTTCCTAATGTGATAGTAAGTAGCACACATGTTAATAAAGAGTAATGATGGACATTTAGCCACTCAAAACCCATTTCCAAGACAATTTTTCAAAAATGTTAAGGCTCCTTAAAGCACATTTTGTGTTTTAACTTGTTTTCAAGCTTGGTTTTATTTAGTAATTGGTTTAACATGTCCATTAGCATGTTAATAAAGTCTTGGTAAGCTAGTCTTAACCAAGGTTATCCCAAACTTAGAGCATGTTTTTGCACAAATTGTCCATATGGTACTTTATTGTGTTTTCTATGGTTTAAATTGTTCACTAATGTTTCTAAGACACTTCTTAGCCTTAATATACCATAGTTTAATATTTAAACAACATATCAAGGTTTGGGGTATTTCAACAAAAAATCGAATTAAAAAGAAAACGAAATTTTGAAAAGTCCATGGTAACAGACAGAATGTCTGTGGGCCCGGACATAAGTTGAAAACCCTAAAAATTTGAAAATTCAATTCCCGCCGCGGTCCAGGGGTGTTCGTGACCTCGGACAGGCCGTCCGGGACCCCGGACAGGCTGTCCGCAGGCGCGGACCATTCATGGACGACGACATTTTCGTGGTTCCCAACAGTGTTTTCGGCTCAAATTTTATGGGTATGTAGCCTATAAGATTTTAAACAAGTTAGTGTTCAAAAGAATCCAATTTGAAGCTGAATTTAACGCAAACTTAGTGCACAAGTTATATGGCAGAAATAAAGGAAAACGCTAATTCAGAAGCCAAAAAAGTTCAATTTGATTCCAAATTTCAACAAATGAGTTAATGAAGTCGATGAGAGTTAGGAAACCTGAATTCTACCCTATTTTACCTTCGGATTCGAGGTGTTTCTTCACGTTGGGATTCTTCGGAGGCCACGTGGATACCAGTTCCGGATTGAGATCGACTCGAGCTTCTGACTCCTTGTTGTTCTTGATGTTCTTCACACCTTGGTGGTGTTTTGGTGAAGATTTAATGATTGTTGACGTTGTGTGATTTGAAGAATGTGTTTAGATGATGATTTTGGAAGATTTTGATGTGATTTCAATGCTCGGGTGTTTAAAAACGTGAGAGAGTTGTGACGGCTAGGTTTCCTAGTTGCTTAAGGTTCTTGAAGATCAGCTTTAATCAAGGGATTAGGTTCCTTATATAGACTTCCTAAGAGATAGAAAAATCCAATAAAAACTGAGATTTACCGACATTTTAACTCAAAGGTTTCTAAAAGGAATTTAACTATGAAATTTTAAACATGGATAAAAGATGATACTTCTAATTTTTCCAAGGTGGAATCGAACTTTTGAATATTGGAATATTTTCAAATTTAATTTCTCATCAGATTCAATTAGAATTGCTACAAAATTATTGGAAATTCAAAAAATCAAAATTCCAAAGCTATTGTGTCTAAAATGTCATCCTTTATCATGGGTTAAAATTTCGAAGCATTTTGAATTGATTTGAGCCATTTTAGGTGAAGAGAGAAAACTTATAGAAGACTTAGGAGCCTTTGAAAATTACAAAATGCCACTAAAGCAGACCTAGCTGTCCCTGGCACTTCGAAATGTGCCGATCAAACTGGGATTCATTGCCGCTTGACCAAACAACCCTTTTAGTACCTATGTCTTAAGAGACTCTCTTCCGGGGTTAAAATTTTGGATATAACACTAGGATAATTTTCTTTTTATTTATTTTTTTATTATGACTGACATGAACATTACAGAACATTATCTTTACTTGTACTGTTAACTATTGTCTCGCTTGCTTAATTAACCACATAACTCAAAAGGACTTTTGTAATTCCTTTCTAAATCTATGTCTATACGTATAGATAAAATTAAAAGTCAATCACACACATTTTCCACTCTCTATAGAATTTCCTCTCACAAAAAATAAGGAAAGATGTAAAGAGTAAGATAGTACCTAAATTGTGATCGACGCTGAAATTAGAGTTTTTATCCTAGTTGGTTGATAGCTATGCCTCTGAAATTGATAGAAGAGATGAGAATAAGTATGACTGCTTGAATGTTGGAGAAAGGAGTGGAAGAAAGGAGAGGAAGAAAAGAAGATGAAGAAAAAAACAGATCATGGATCAAACATATGAATTTTACTTTTTATACAATCAAAAGAAATATTACTCACAAGTATGATTCATTATT
The DNA here is from genome assembly GCA_023374045.1 of Limonium bicolor. NCBI lineage: Eukaryota > Viridiplantae > Streptophyta > Magnoliopsida > Caryophyllales > Plumbaginaceae > Limonium > Limonium bicolor. The sequence goes on along the minus strand of CM041780.1, from coordinate 289,046,557 downwards.
TGCTATAGAATAATTCTATGGTGTCATGGTAAGAATAAGTATTAAGGTTTTTAGCAGTTTCATCTACTTATCAATTACTTAATTGTTCGCTAGTTAGCTTGCAAAATTACCGTGACTAAACTGAAAAGAAGAAGACAAGTTAAAGTGTATTACCGTGACTAAACTGAAGTGTTGTCAGCCCTGTCTTCAATCTAATGTGCGAGCAACAGTGAGTCTTTCACAACACAAACACAAGAAGAGGATTAAGACAACATAAAGCAAGGATTGAGAACTATGACAACCACATTGCAAAATTACCGTGACTAAACTTAAAAGAATAACACAAGTTAGAGTACGTTACCGTGACTGAATTAACTGAAGTGTTGTCGGCCCTGTCTTCAATCTAATGTGCGAGCAACAGTGAGTCATGCACAGCACAAACACAAGAAGAGGATTAAGAGCGCAAAAACATATGAACAGCAAGTGAAGTCATATAAGGGAAAATCTAAGGGAACAGCGGATATAGTCTTTTCTCGTAGATCAGATGCCTTGGCTGCTGTGAAAAGATACAACAATGTACAGCTTGATGGTAAACCAATGAAGATTGAGATTGTTGGGACAAACATCTCAACTCCTGCTGCTCCAGCAGTTCCTCTCAGCATGAATGAAAACAGAATCAATGTGAGAAGGTTTGCTTCCTATTTCGTTTGTTAGCTACATCAAGTTAAATGTTCGGTTGAAACTTAAATTTATTTGCCATAGAAAAATAACATCTGTTGATTCGATGAACTTACTTCATGCAGCTTACAAAAAGTCTTTATTTGGGTTTTTGATTATTTTGGTTTCCAGAAATAGTTGTTCTTGTTTATCATGTCATGGGTTTCGCAATGTGGTGTTTTTAATCTTTATACACCCCCATTTATCTAGTATAGCCAAGCTTGAAAATATTATATTGTTCTTGTGTTATATATAAATGTTTTAGTTCATCGCTACGTGAATGATATCAGTTTACACAAAGTTTATTGGTGGACCACATGAGTAATCTTTCTGAACATGGAAACTGATGCTTCGGAAACTTATACAGGTGTTAAAAAATATTTTTGAAGAGCTTGGGAAAGGAAGTGTAGTTTGTGTGGTAGCATTTCTATCTGCACCTATTCCTTAGTCGGGGTCTAGGGTTTTTATTGTAATGTTCATAAGAACCCTAGATTTTTCTATCATAGTTAAGGCGAATGGTTGTATTGTATATTTTCCCAAGCAAACTAGTGGATGGGACTAGATGTAAGCATTTAGAGACTACTTTGTCCATTTTCCTTGACTGCCAAAGGTTTGATCCCTGATTATTGAAGGGAATAAATATACTCTCTCCTATTCGTAATCTTCCCAGAGATGAACTTGGACAAATAATAGTTTTGTTTCATCTCTAAAACAACTTTTATTTTCAGTAGAAGGGAGTGTGTCTGTGTGTTTATGTATAAACTATTTTTAAATGTCAGTTTTTCTAACATCTAGATTCTAGAGGTAGTGACAACGGGTTGGATTTGTGATGGCTGTGTTGTAGAGTTTTCAAAAAAATATATAAGGATGAAGTGAAGTCATACAAAGATTATGTTAAAGCATATGAAGATCAAGTTGAAACCTATGAGGACCAATTCAAGACTAGTTTAATTCTGGTTCCAATTCCATCTTACAAAACTGACCTCAACCCAGGGTTTAATTCTGGTTCCAGAAAGTGTTCTAAGCAGGCTGTGAATCAACCTTTAAATGTGACAGCATAATGCTCTGAAAAATGAAGCATAAGGAAGCAAAATGAAGAATAGAACATTTATATTTGATCCGCTGGAAGCTTCTTTTGTTTTCAGGAACATAGCAGAAGCAACTAAAGACTGGTTTTGCACCATATTTCTCAATTTACGCCTAAAGTGTGCTTTATAGGCCTACAAAAGTATGATACTGAGCAAAACCGTGTATTATGCAGCGTCACTACTTAAGTGATAATGTCAAAAATTTCAAGACAATCAAACAGAGGCCGCTCATGATTTAAATAAAACTGAAAAACTGAGTGAAACTTCTTAGGTATTTGACTACATGGCAGTAAATGAGGAATGAGTTTTAACAAGGCTTCGTAGGCTCTTTAAAATCAAGGAAAATCAGATGAACACCTCAAGGCATATAAACAGAAGAAATAGCTGTAGTTTTAGCAAAGCAAGGGTTTGTCTTCACTTAGCACCTCAAAAACTGACCTTAACTGCATAGGTACTTTATTATTCATATTGTTGATGCATCACCTTTTTTTTCTAGCAACATTGAAGTTGTAGTTGATACTAAGGTTCAAGTCACTGTGCAAAAGTGCCTAAAAAATCCCAATTTAACATCATATGCTTGTGCTAATTTAAGATTGCAAAATTTATGAATGATCCATTGTATGGCATCTGAAATGGTATCGATTTCCAAGAGCCCTGTGTTTTCCAGTGGAATTGTACTTGGTTCCTTGATACGTAAGGGTTTCTATGGACAAACTATACAAAAGCCACACTTAAATTTCTCATTTTCTCCTGTAAGATATGTCAAGACCATCCGCAGTGTAGTAGAACTTGCCGTTTCAATTTTTCGGAACTTGATCAAGGAGCTGTTGCAAACTTGTTTGTATTAGAAAACTAAGGAGATTGTATCTTTTCTTCATAAATTTTTTTGGTCCTAATTCCAATTACACTGGAAGTTTTAAATTCCTTATGTAGTTTCTTTCTTTTTATTATTTTTAATTTTTTCAACTTGTTGTGTTGCATCTATAAGTGAGTTTGGTTTTATAAATTTCTGCAACTGTGTTTAGACTTTGTACCAAATCCACCCATTTGCTATCCCGGAAGCTTTAGAAATTTTTCCTACCTTTGCCTCCTTTCTCGAAGCTTTATAAACATAAACTGGGACTTTTCTTCGAAGCTTGTAAATGATAACGCATAGTAACAACAATATAATTGTAAGCATAATCAGGATTGACAATTTGGGCGGAAAATTAGGTTTGATTTTGAACAGAATGTTCACAATCTGAATTAGGAAAAATCAACATGTGGAGGCAAGGAAATTTCATTAGCAATGTCATGTGGAGGAACATATGAGGTGCGATAGAAAAGTCAAATAAGTTTTGAGTATATTACCGGTTTCTATTCCTCCGATTTCAGCCCCTCTTCACTTTGGTGTACGAACTAGAGATGAGTTCTTCAATGGGATACCCAGCGCGACAGAACGACGGAGCTGTTCAATGGATCAGAACCGCGAGAGAACGATGGATCAGAAGCGGGAGAGAGGTCACAGGAGTTCTTCAATGATTCGGATGTGCGAGAGAACGATGGAGAATTCGAGATAGACTTTCCGCAGGATAGAAAATAGAAGAGAGCAGACGCGAGGAAGAAAGCAATGCGTTATAACTTTACCAAGCTTACCGGTGGACAAATCGGTCGGTGTATATTTTAGTAAAACGACACCGCTGGACTAATAGAATTACCGACGGAACCATGTCTACAAAATGACAACATTTCACCGAGAACGCTCGCCTGCAACAACGGTATAGCAGAGCGTGAAGTAAGTAGCAAAGCGTCTATATAACCCGAGGTACATTGTAGCGTGTTTCCGGTTGTTAACGTGTCATTTTTAATTTTATGTTAGTTTTTATTTTCATATTTTATCTTTAAAATTATAAATAAATTATTTTAATTTCTCTATTCATTTCAAAATTATTTTAATAATTTACAGTTTTAAAAAATTTATCTCTATTAAATATCTTTTTATCGTAATTATACAATTTCTATTTTTCACCATTTTTAAATATCAGTTACATGTTAATATTAGCATACACATTGCTCAACATTTTAAACCATTTGTTTTACATTTTAAACCATTTGTTTAACATTTTAAACCATTTGTTCAACATTTTAGGCCATTTGTTCAAATCAATTGAAAGATTCAGAAGAAGAGGGCTGAATTGGAAAGTCTGACTAAAAGAGTTCCTTCTCTGGGAGCAGATACTAATAGGAAGAGGCTACTGATGGATATTGTTAGAAATTGTATCCAGATTAGGGTACCTACCTCTGAGCGCAGCGGAATAGGTAGGATCGTTCTTTTGCTCGTTGTCAACCGGATCGTCTTTCTTTGACAGCAACTGTTGACTCCTTCACGTCTACCAGGTGGAGGAAGCCCCAGCAGCACTCCCCACACTATCCACGACCTAAGAACCCTAACACTGCTCTCTCTGTGTATTCTGTGGGAACTGGGGTTTCTGTATTTTTTTCAGTTACTGGAAACTAATTCCAAAGTCTCTACATATAATCATAACAGAAAGAGATAAGAATAACAAATATTCTTATCAATATTATTTGACGTTGGTTGTAACTAATATTTAACAAATAAATATTATCTTTTATTTATTACTTAAATAAATATAACCAACAGATATTGATTAATTGGTTGTGAAAGAAGAGATTTGGTGGAAGAAGAGGTGTAGAGATTAGTGGGTGAAATCAGAGGACAAGAATACTAGCTACTTCCATTCTAAAGCTTCCTATAACCAAAGAGCTAACAGTATATGTGTTATAACCCGTATAATTGCAACCTTATTTTATGTCCGGTTTATATAATGATCTAAGATGGATTACATTTATTATCAGTTGGGACACCGGCGGCATTGTTTTAATTGCAGAGGGCAAGGAGGTCCATCTATTAAAACAATTAAGGTAATTGTTTTCTTTAATTAATAAGGAGTGGGAGCCTTATTTAATTATTCTCCATCTAATTTATTCTTGCATCACGATCAGTTTCCTCCATCGAGCCGATCGTGCGTTCAGAGCAGCGACAGTTTTCTCTCTTCTTCTCTCTCTTTCAATCTCTTCCTACGTTGTGAATTTTGGCTCTACCGCTGCAATCAGATTGGCGATCTTCGTTGTGGTGTGGTTCCTCTTCGATTCCAGGTTTGAATTGCAGAATTGGGACTTCGTTGTTTTCTTCGTTTTATTCAGTTTTTCTGATTGAGGGTTCTGAATGTGTTCAAATCAGTTGTCGTTGGCTGTCTTCGGATTGGGTTTCTGCTGCAGTACTACATCCGGTCTTGATTCAGGTTTGTGTTACAGTTGTCGAAGTTCTGAGTTTGGGGGTTTCCTTCTTCGTTTTCTGATTATGATTTGACATTTTGGGAATCAGTTGCTGTGGATCTCTGTCGGATTTCTGGATTGCTGCAGACTGTTCAGATTGTTGTCTCTGCTGATTGATTGAGGTAGGTGGTTACTCGATTCAGTTTGGAAGTTCAGCCATGGGGTGTTGCAAGAGCGTTGTCTGATTTTTGCGTGTGATTCTATTAGCGTTTTGTTGTGATTTTGGATGGCTAAACCCCCATGGTTTCCTGTTTTAATGTCTGATTTGGTGTGTGTGCTTAATTGGCAATTCGTGGTGTTGAATTGCGTTGTTTTTTTTGCTCTGTTCGTCTTCTGAAATTTGCAGTTTTCGCACTGTCCGAACTTCTGTCCGAGCTTTGAAGTTCGGACAGTGCGTTTTTGCCTTACTGATTTTCAAGTTCGGGGTATGTCCGAACATCTGTCCGAACATGGATGTTCGGACACACCCTCAAGTTTTCCCTCTGATTTAAAGTTCGACCTGTGTCCGAACTTCGACGTCCGGACACAAGGTCGGACCTTCCGCGTGTTTTCCGTAAAACCTGTCCGAACATCCGTCCGAACTTGGATGTTCGGACATTCTGAATTCCTCTATCTGATTTCAACTCGACTTGTGTCCGAACATTGATGTCCGGACACAAGTTCGGACATTTGGCATTCTCTGGTTTCTGAGTCTCGACTTGTGTCCGAACTTCGACGTCCGGACACAAGTTCGGACACCCCTCTGTTTTCACATAACTTCTTCGTTTGAACTCCGATTTGAGTGCCGTCTGCGGCATTGGATTCCTTATGTTCTGTACTACTGATTTATGAGTGTTTTGGCATATTTAAATGCAACTTTGCTTCTGTTTAAGCAACCTTCTGTTTTGGGACATTGCACATTGTTTCTGAGCCGTGAATGGCTGGGTCGAGCTATTCCGTGGTATACCATGTAGACGTCATTCTGAGTGTGGGTCATTCCCTTTCTGTTCTGTGGGGTTGACGAACCCTTTGGCTCTTTCGAGTCATTTCTGCGTTGCCGAGAGACCTGGTATGGTCTATGGGTCTTCGACCCTTCTGAGTGTGTGCATTGTGTTTGTCCCCTTTCTGTTTAAGTGTCTGACTGTTTCTGAATGGGAACCCTTGATTCCACTCTGTTTCTGTTCTGAAAGCTTCTGATATGAGAATTGTGGATAATGTTTATCTTCTCTTCTTCTGTTTCAATTGTTTTGAGCGACCTTACTGATGACGGTCGCTGCTTACTGGGCATAGTTGTGTGCTCATTCCCCTACTTCTAACATTTTTGCAGATTGATCAGCGAGGATCATCTTGAGTTCTGGAGCTATAGTATTAGCTTTTATGTTCATTCAGTTTGATACTTTGAGATGTTGTAGCCTTCGGGCCTTACTTTTGACTTCGTTTCTGACTCGTTTCGTATTTGGGATTTTGTATTTGTTCCGCTGTATTTGAATACATTGGTTTACAATGTTTATGTAAACTTGTTTTGGGCCTTTATTTCGTTTGAGTGTTTTGAGCCTTGCGTTATTAGGTAGTAATACGCGGCGTGTAGCACCCTTAACTCTTAGGCCGGTTTTAGGGGTGTTACATTTAGTGGTATCAGAGCCAGGTTTGGCTTTCTTTGGTGTCTGTGGGTGTGTTTGCTTGTGTGAGAGTCAGTTGTGACAGTGGTTGACAGTATGAGTTAGTTCTGACAAGTTTTGGATTTGTATATCTCAGAATGGCTCCTCGTAGGACACCAGTGACCCCTCAGGGAGATGCTGCGGATGTAGTGCAGCAGTTTGTGACGCAGTTGATGCAGACGATGGCTGCAGCTGCTGGGGGAGCTGGTGGAGGAGCTGGTGGTGCTGGCCCAGCAGGGGCGAATGCAGTGGGAGGCCGAGTCCGAGCACTCCAGGAGTTCATGAAGCTAAAGCCACCTTCTTTCGACGGCTGTGGCGACCCTCAGGAGGCGAGCCATTGGATTACTGAGGTCGAGGACCTGCTGAGAGTGATGGGGTCGGAGGATGACCAGAAGGTAGACTTCGCCACGTTCCTCTTCAAGGGGGAGGCGAAGGAGTGGTGGCGCATGGTGATGGGTAGACATCCCCAGCCTTGGACCTGGGATCAGTTCTGCTTGGAGTTCAACAAGCAGTTCTATCCGGATGTCTACAAGGACCAGAAGATCAATGAGTATAACCGGCTGCGTTAGGGAAGAGATATGACCGTAGAAGAGTACGTGAGGAAGTTTGTGACCCTGTCGAAGTATGCTCCGGAGCCAGATGAGCATAGGAAGGCTCGTAAGTTCGAGAGCGGTTTGAGGCCAGACATCAGGTCGGCGGTGACACCTCTTCGTCACCGGACCTTCAGGGATGTGGCGGATGTCGCCTTGCTGGTAGAGGCGACATCAGGGCAGACAGGCGGGCAAGACCATAAGGGAAGAGGCGTGCTGAGGAGCCTCAGAAGAAGGAGGCTGCTCCTCCTCAGAAGAAGCAGACCTATGGAGATCGCCGGGGAGCTTCTTCATCTTCGTCAGCTGGGGCGAAGTGTGGGGCTTGTGGTCGCTCCCATCCTGGTAGGGAGTGCTACAAGAAGACTGGTGCCTGCTTTAAGTGCGGGTCGATGGAGCACCGGATCGCTCAGTGCCCTCAGGCATCCAGTAGAGGCTCAGGGGATAGAGGCACCGGCTCAGATTCAGGGGCGAGGTCCGACAGAAGAAGCCTCAGACTCAGGCCCGGGTTTATGCTATGGCTGGAGAGCGTGATCGTGCTGGTGATCGCGTCATCTCAGGTATTCTCCAGATCCATTCTCGAGATGTTTTGTCTGTTTGACTCTGGAGCTACGCATTCTTTTGTCTGCTATGATTTGTTGGGTGATCTTGGACTGACTGCTGTGTCCTAGTGAGGTAGACCTTGTGTGAGTAGTCCGTTAGGTGGGGTTGCCCCTTGTGTGTGGATTCTGTGTGTAAGGCTTGTCCCATAGTAGTTAGGGACAAGACCTTCTTTGCTGACCTCATCCCGATGCGGATGACCTGTTTTGATGTGATTTGGGCATGGATTGGCTAGCAGAGCACCATGCCCATATAGATGTGCAGCGAGAGAGTAGTGTTCGACTGCCAGACGGGTCTCGTTTTGCTTCTCTGGGAATGCAGTTCCATGTGCGCCGGTGATTGTGTCAGCGATGCAGGCAGCCAGTTTCTTGAGGAAGGGCTGCCAGGGCTTCTTATGTTATCTGCCAGAGGTGCGTGAGGGATCTAGCTTGGAGAGCATCCCGATCGTCAGAGAGTTCCCGAGGTCTTCCAGGACGACGTGCCCGGACTTCCACCAGTGCGAGAGGTGGAGTTCACCATCGATTTAGCGCCAGAGACTCAGCCCATCTCTAGGGCCCCTTACCGTATGAGTCCGGCGGAGTTGAAGGAGCTGAAGGTCCAGCTTCAGGAGCTGTTAGATAAGGGCTTCATACGCCCTAGTGTTTCGCCTTGGGGAGCGCCAGTGCTGTTTGTGAAGAAGAAGGATGGGACCTTCCGTTTGTGCATCGACTACAGAGCTGAACAAGGTGACCATCAAGAATCGCTATCCCCTTCCGCGCATAGACGATTTGTTTGACCAGTTGGCGGGCCACAGTGTTCTCGAAGATAGATCTTCGTTCAGGCTACCATCAGTTGAGGATTAAGGCCGAGGATGTGCCTAAGTCCGCTTTTAGGACTCGTTATGGTCATTACGAGTTCCTAGTCATGCCTTTTGGTCTGACTAATGCTCCATCAGTATTCATGGATATGATGAACCGGGTTTTCAAACCCTATCTGGATCAGTTCGTAGTGGTCTTCATAGATGATATCTTGGTGTACTCCAGGAGCGCAGAGGAGCATGAGGAGCATCTGAGGATTGTTTTGCAGACGTTGAAGGATCGTGAGCTGTATGCTAAGTTGAAGAAGTGTGACTTCTGGCTTGATCGCGTGGTATTCTTGGGACATGTGGTCTCGAAGGACGGTATCTCAGTGGATCCTGAGAAGGTTAGAGCTGTGATGGAGTGGGCGAGGCCCACGAATGTTGCTGAGATTCGCAGTTTCCTTGGGTTAGCTGGGTACTACAGGAAGTTCGTTGAGGGGTTCTCTAAGATTGTATCCCCGCTGACCCGTCTGTTGAGGAAGGAGATCAAGTATGAGTGGAGCGAGGCTTGCGAGCAGAGTTTCCAGGAGATTAAGAAGAGGCTGACGACCGCACCGATTCTGACTTTGCCTTCTGGGACCGAGGGGTTCGAGGTCTTCTGTGATGCGTCCCATAAGGGACTGGGATGTGTTTTGATGCAGCAGGGTAAGGTGGGCTTATGGCTCGCGGCAGCTTAAGCCCTATGAGAAGAACTACCCTACCCACGATCTGGAGTTGGCAGCTGTAGTGTTCGCGCTGAAGATTTGGAGGCATTACTGTATGGAGCGTCGTGTAAGGTTTACACGGACCACAAGAGTCTCAAGTATTTGTTCACTCAGAAGGAGCTGAACTTGAGACAGAGGAGGTGGTTGGAGCTACTTCATGACTACGATTGAGATCCTCTACCACCCGGGTAGAGCGAATGTTGTTGCAGATGCCTTGAGCCGGAGAGGTGCTTCGGGTGTAGCTTGTGCTCTGACGGAGTCAGAGGTCCGCCTTAGAGCTGCAGCGTATGGGTGTTTGGGTAGTCAGACCAGCCAGTGCCAGTGTGATAGCAGCGCTTCAGGTTCAGTCTTCGTTGGTCGACAGGATCCGGGTTGGTCAGGAGGCAGATTCAGCTTTGTGTCGGAAGAGAGGGGCTGTCTTCAGATCAGAGTTCAGACTTCAGTGTCTCCAGTGATGGTGTCTGCGTTTCAGAGGCCGTGTATGTGTGCCAGACGATGCAGTGCTGCGTAGGAGATCCTTCAGGAGGCTCATGGAGCGCCATATTCAGTTCACCCAGGAGGGGTGAAGATGTATCGAGACCTCAGAGAGTCATTCTGGTGGTCTGGGATGAAGCGTGATATCTCAGAGTTTGTTTCGAAGTGCCAGACCTGTCAGCAGATTAAGGCTGAGCACCAGAGGCCAGCGGGTTTGCTTCAGCCCCTTCCCATTCCTGAGTGGAAGTGGGAGAGTGTGGGGATGGATTTCGTCATGGGTTTGCCCAGGACTCCTTCGGGTTGTGATGCTGTTTGGGTGATAGTTGATCGTCTGACGAAGTCTGCTCATTTTCTGCCGGTGAAGAAGACCTTCAGTTTGGAGCGCCTAGCTCGTTTATATCTGGATGAGATAGTGAGGCTTCACGGTGTGCCTACTACTATTGTGTCTGATCGTGACCCACGTTTTGTTTCGAGATTTTGGCGCAGTTTGCATAAGGCCTTGGGTACGAATTTGGCGTTCAGTTCAGCTTACCATCCTCAGTCGGATGGCCAGACGAGAGGACTAATCAGGTTTTGGAGGACATGCTTCGCGCATGTGTCCTGGACTTTGGAGGTAGCTGGGAGCAGCATGTGACTCTGATTGAGTTCGCCTACAACAACAGCTTTCAGGCGAGCATTGGTATGGCTCCGTTTGAAGCGTTGTATGGTAGGAGGTGCAGGTCACCCATCTGTTGGGATGACCTGAAGGAGAGTCTTGGTTGGACCCGAGCTGGTGCAGGGAGCAGTAGAGAAGATCAGGACGATTCGGGAGCGTTTGCGTGTTGCTCAGAGCAGACAGAAGTGCTATGCAGACCAGAGGCGTAGACCGCTTGAGTTCGATGTTGGTGATCATGTCTATCTGCGAGTGTCGCCGGTCAGAGGCGTGGTCCGGTTTGGGAAGCGTGGGAAGCTTAGCCCGAGGTTCGTTGGACCGTTTGAGATTCTGGAGAGGATTGGCCCTGTGGCCTACCGTCTAGCCTTGCCTCCATCCTTGTCAGCTGTGCATAACGTCTTCCATGTGTCTATGTTGAGGAAGTATCTGCATGATCCGTCTCATGTGATCGACTACAGCCAGCTTCAGTTGAGAGAGGACTGCAGTTTCGAGGCGGTGCCTACTCGCATTTTAGCCAGGGATGTCCGTCGGCTTCGTAGTAAGACCCTGCCTATGGTGAAGGTCCAGTGGTCAGATCAGTAGAGAGTGAAGCGACTTGGGAACTCGAAGATGAGCTGCGTGCCAAGTATCCCTCCCTGTTCGAGCAGTAAGGTGAGTTAATCTCGAGGACGAGATTCTTTTAAGGGGGAGGTGATGTTATAACCCGTATAATTGCAACCTTATTTTATGTCCGGTTTTATAATGATCTAAGTTGGATTACATTTATTATCAGTTGGGACACCGGCGGCATTGTTTTAATTGCAGATGGCAAGGAGGTCCATCTATTAAAACAATTAAGGTAATTGTTTTCTTTAATTAATAAGGAGTGGGAGCCTTATTTAATTATTCTCGATCTAATTTATTCTTGCATCACGATCAGTTTCCTCCATCGAGCCGATCGTGCATTCAGAGCAGCGACTGTTTTCTCTCTTCTTCTCTCTCTTTCAATCTCTTCCTACGTTGTGAATTTTGGCTCTACCGCTGCAATCAGATTGGCGATCTTCGTTGTGGTGTGGTTCCTCTTCGATTCCAGGTTTGAATTGCAGAATTGGGACTTCGTTGTTTTCTTCGTTTTATTCAGTTTTTCTGATTGAGGGTTCTGAATGTGTTCGAATCAGTTGTCGTTGGCTGTCTTCGGATTGGGTTTCTGCTGCAGTACTACATCCGGTCTTGATTCAGGTTTGTGTTACAGTTGTCGAAGTTCTGAGTTTGGGGGTTTCCTTCTTCGTTTTATGATTATGGATTTGACATTTTGGGAATCAGTTGCTGTGGATCTCTGTCGGATTTCTGGATTGCTGCAGACTGTTCAGATTGTTGTCTCTGCTGATTGATTGAGGTAGGTGGTTACTCGATTCAGTTTGGAAGTTCAGCCATGGGGTGTTGCAAGAGCGTTGTCTGATTTTTGCGTGTGATTCTATTAGCGTTTTGTTGTGATTTTGGATGGCTAAACCCCCATGGTTTCCTGTTTTAATGTCTGATTTGGTGTGTGTGCTTAATTGGCAATTCGTGGTGTTGAATTGCGTTGTTTTTTTTACTCTGTTCGTCTTCTGTATTTTGCAGTTTTCGCACTGTCCGAACTTCTGTCCGAGCTTTGAAGTTCGGACAGTGCGTTTTTGCCTTACTGATTTTCAAGTTCGGGGTATGTCCGAACATCTGTCCGAACATGGATGTTCGGACACACCCTCAAGTTTTCCCTCTGATTTAAAGTTCGACCTGTGTCCGAACTTCAACGTCCGGACACAAGGTCGGACCTTCCGCGTGTTTTCCCGTAAAACCTGTCCGAACATCCGTCCGAGCTTGGATGTTCGGACATTCTGAATTCCTCTATCTGATTTCAACTCGAATTGTGTCCGAACATTGATGTCCGGACACAAGTTCGGACATTTGGCATTCTCTGGCTTCTGAGTCTCGACTTGTGTCCGAACTTCGACGTCCGGACACAAGTTCGGACACCCCTCTGTTTTCGACGTAACTTCTTCGTTTGAACTCCGATTTGAGTGCCGTCTGCGGCATTGGATTCCTTATGTTCTGTACTACTGATTTATGAGAGTTTTGGCATATTTAAATGCAACTTGCTTCTGTTTAAGCAACCCTTCTGTTTTGGGACATTGCACATTGTTTCTGAGCCGTGAATGGCTGGGTCGAGCTATTCCGTGGTATACCATGTAGACGTCATTCTGAGTGTGGGTCATTCCCTTTCTGTTTTGTGGGGTTGACGAACCCTTTGGCTCTTTCGAGTCATTTCTGCGTTGCCGAGAGACCTGGTATGGTCTATGGGTCTTCGACCCTTCTGAGTGTGTGCATTGTGTCTTGTCCCCTTTCTGTTTAAGTGTTCTGATTGTTTCTGAATTGGGAACCCTTGAGTTCCACTCTGTCTCTGTTCTGAAAGCTTCTGATTACTGAGAATTGTGGATAAATGTTTATCTTCTCCTTCTTCTGTCTTCAATTGTTTTGGGCGACCTTACTGATGACGGTCGCTGCTTACTGGGCATAGTTGTGTGCTCATTCCCCTACTTCTAACATTTTTGCAGATTGATCAGCGAGGATCATCTTGAGTTCTGGAGCTATAGTATTTAGCTTTTATGTTCATTCAGTTTGATACTTTGAGATGTTGTAGCCTTCGGGCCTTTACTTTTGACTTCCGTTTCTGACTCGGTTTCGTATTTGGGATTTCAGTATTTGTTTCCGCTGTATTCGAATACCTTGGTTTACAATGTTTATGTAAACTTGGTTTTGGGCCTTTATTTCGTTTGAGTGTTTTTGAGCCTTGCGTTATTAGGTAGTAATACGCGGCGTGTAGCACCCTTAACTCTTAGGCCGGTTTTAGGGGTGTTACAATATGCGGGCTCAAAGATTCTAACCAAGTGATGTGTTACAAATGGTCTGAATCTAAAAAAATCTCGAGAGATTACTTTCAGAATATTTTCACTTCTTCCTCTCATAAAGGAGATTCGAGATTTGAGGAAGCAGTTAGAGGAAGATTGTCTTCTAACTTCATTTACGAGTTGAATTCTTCTTACACTGTGTTAGAGGTGGTGGAGGCAGCTAAGCTTCTTGGGGCAAACAAATCTCCAGGTCCAAATGGCTTCGATGGAAAATTCTTCAAAACTTATTGGCAAATTTTAGGTTCTCAAATTTCAGATTCGGTGTTAGCTATTCTTAGAGGAAGAACTATACCTGATGGGTTCAATGACTACTTCATCACTCTTATTCTAAAGTTTTGGCTATAAGACTTCAAAAGATGCTTCCGTCGATTATTTCAGAGAATCAATCTGGTTTTGTTAAGGGTCTGTTGATCACTGACAATATCATTCTAGCTGGTGAATTACTTCATTTCATGGGGAGGAGTCAAGCTACAAAAAAACATTTTTTTGCCTTGAAAACGGACTTGAGTAAAGCATATGACAGATTAGAATGGAGTTTCATCCATAAGATTCTGATTGCTATGGGTTTTCCTCCTAATTGGCTCACACCTGTTATGAATTGTATCTCTTCGGTCAGATGTGTTGTCCTTCTTAATGGGTCTCCTGGTCATCTCTTTCGGCAGACGAGGGGTATAAGATAGGGAGACCCTTTGTCTCCTCTTCTGTTTATTCTATTTCAGAAAGCCTTGACGAGCTTCTCTAACCACTCTGACATGAAAGAAGAATACAAAGGAATTAAAATGAAGTCAGGAGGTCCTTCTATATCTCATTTAGCTTTTGCGGATGATATCATTTTCTTTGGGGTGGCTTCATTAGGAAATGTTAACCTCTTGAATGACAGTGTGAACAAGT